>OX104112.1:27464478-27702746 GCA_944474755.1 Limnoperna fortunei | reverse complement strand
CTCCGGCTGATTGATCTCTTATGTTACAAAAAATTATAAAAAAACACAACAACAAAAAAAACAACAAAAAACCATGCTATTCGTACAATGCACGATTATCTTATTATACTGCAAATTAATTCGTTTTGTTCTGAATTCGAGACGGCCTTATTTTTGTCATATGTCGTCTATCTATCAGATTTCGCTTGCAGACGCGCGCGACCTCACATCCAATGCTGACACACCTGTGATCTATAGTCAATATGGCGTACTATCCAATCCACTCGGCCTTAATGAAAACATTGCACAAGTCCAGGGTTAATTAAGGAATAGGTAAAAAAATGTCTTACCAATTTATATGATATAACATGGTTTGGGTCTGTTCACGCCTAACAATCCGCGATGCGGTTTATTAATAATGTAAACAGAACTAAACCATGTTATAGAGTATAACCTGTTCTGAAATTTGACATATTCCTTATAATTTAATATTAACTAAAAATCTTGTCAAGTTTAACGGTAAAAACAACAATGATGTCATCGCACTATTTGAATTTTAACGGCGCCCGAATAGGTCACGTGACGAACGCAAGGTATATCGTATAATATGGGTTTCTTCATTTGAATTGACCATTTAGATTTCAGCTTACAAAGCAAATTAAATTATTGCTAGATAGAAAAATAATAAACTTGTCGTGTATTTGTGAATCGGTAATGTTTAGAAATGTAACTTTAAATAAAAACATATAAAGGTCAAGAAAGGTCACATAGAAAGGTCAAGGTCACGAAGATGTCCGGTCGTGTATTTGACAGCAGAGAGGTAACATATTTATAAACTAGAGTTCCAAGAAGTTTAAATCAGGAAAAGTGGTCGATTCAAAGTAAAATTAGACATTCTCACCCCTAAATTGTGTCCGAATCAAAGCAAAACAAAATGGCATCCATAAAAGATGGTTCAAGTGAACAAGTAGACACTGACAATAAAAATATGGCCGCCAAAAAATGTAAACAAAGATGATGAATTAACATTAGCAATCCTCCTCCAATTAAAACAAAGGGGGAGGCCTAGAAAAGGTTCAACATCAAGTGCAACCAACACAGCTGCTAATTCCAGGTCTAACAGCAAAGAAAGATGTGATACATGGACATGTGACACATGCGAGGATAGTTTTGCATCAGACCAAAGGAAACTGCTCGAATGTGAGTACTGTAACACCCACAGATGCATCAAATGCCTAAATTTGCCAGCAGCCACATACAAAAGCTTAAGTGGAAGACAAGATTTTGATTGGTTTTGTAATAACTGTCTGGCAAAAACATTAAATTGTCTCAAAGAGGCCAAAAGTATTGAAGAAAAATGTGCTGATTTCATGAAACAATTTGAAGCAAAGATAAATGCTAGATTTGAGAAGGTAGAGGAGAACTTGGAGTCATGCAGAAAAGATCTAGTTCAATTCAAAGAGGAAATTATAAGGCAAGTACAAAGTGTAAATAAAGACAACAATCAGATGATCAATACCCAAAAAAACTGAATCAACTAGACCAAGCAAAGTGGTATCTTTAGCAACAACAGAAAACAGAAGAAATAACATTTTGATTTTCAATGTGCCAGAAAGCAAAAGTAATCTTAAAGAACAGGTAACCAACGATGACACAAAAATGTTTATCGAAATGGGCAAACAAATTGATGTTGAAATGCTTGAAGAGGAAATCATATCCATCAGAGGTATTGGCAAAAGAAATCAGATGAGTTATAAATGGCGAAGAGAAGATTGTCGAACGTCCACTACTACTGACTCTCACTAAACTATGTAAACAAAGAGTAATGATAAATGTATACAAGCTTAGGAATGCAGAAGAGCCTTTTAGTACAATGAACGTTAAACGTGATATGACACAAGAGGAGCGTGAAACTGATAAGAAATTAAGAAACGAGGCAAAACAAAAACAAGGTGAAGAAAAGTCTGGAAATTTTATCTACGTTCTGAGGGGCCTGCTTAGGCAGCGGCACATCATAAAACTAAAGAACAAAGCTCAAGAGGAAAGAGGGTCCAGACAGTTCACCAAAAATAGACACTACATAGATAAAAGCAAAGACAAAGTTGTAAATAATGTAAATAGTTTTAAAATATTGGTTACAGATGCAGATTCACTCACACAGACCAAGTTACAAGAACTTAGCCTCAGAATTAGCGAGGACAATCCTACTATTATAGCCATTTCTGAAGTAAAACCGAAGAATTTTAGCCGTGAAATCCAGTAATCTGAGTTTAACATTGAGGGTTATGAACTTATGTCTGCAAATTTAAGCAATAATACAACTGGAAGAGGGATGATCATGTTCATTAAGGAATCACTCAAATATTCACCAGTATCATTTGATGATTTGAACTTTAATGAACAATGACAATGTGAAATTAACACCAAAGATAATGAAAAAGTTCTCATTGGATGTATATATAGAAGTCCTACAAGTTCAGACGAAAACTTTAACCAGGTGTGCAAACTTTTCAAACAGTCAGTACAAAAGAAGTTCTCAGAAGTTATTTTGTTCGGAGATCTAAACCTCCCAAATATAGACTGGGTTAATGTCATGACAAATGCGAGTGAGAATAGCATGGAATTCAGATTTATAGAAACCGTGAGGGACTGCTTCTTGTACCAACATGTGACCAGTCCGACAAGAGAAAGGGGTTCTGATAATCCAAGCGTTATAGATTTATCATTCACAAGTAGTGAAGTATTAGGAAATTAACTTGATATATATCCCCACTTGGAAAAAGTGACCATTCAGTTATACTACTAGCCTGTAATCTACATGAGCAGATAGACACTCGAAGTAAAACAAGATATCATTACGACAAAGGAGACATGATAAACTATCCCAATTATTAGACTGGGAAAATATACTAGAAGAATGATGTAGAAAAACAATGGCGCAAATTCCGTGAAGTTTTTGAATCAGCAATAGCGGAAACAGTTCCGAAAAAGGTGATTAACCCAAGTGGCAAACGAAAGAACAAGGACAAATGTCCATTACCAATGAACAAGAAAGCTCTAGCTAAGATAAAAAGGAAAGAACGACTATGGACACGTTACTTGAACTCCCGAGATGGAAAAGACTAGCAAGAGTACTGCAAAGTCAGAAACCAAGTAAGAACACTCACAAGAAAAGCTACTAAACAGTTTGAAAAACAGATAGCAATACAAGTTAAGGTTAACCCTAAGAAGTGTTAGAAATATGCTCGTTCGAAAACTGCAACCAAATCCAGTATACCAGACGGTATAAAGACTCTAATAAAAAAGAATCAACATCTACCAACAAAGAGAAGTCTGACATCCTAGCTGATTTCTTCACCTCAGTATTCAAAATAGAGAATGACACTAATATGACTAGAATTGAACCGAGTGATGCTGAACCATTAGATTCGATGAATATTGTAGCGGAAAAAGTAAAGTAAAAACTTGACAAGTTAAACATATCAAAGTCACTAGGACCTGATGGCCTACATCCTTGAGTATTGAAAGAATCAAGCCGATCTATATATATTCCACTGACAATTATATTCCAAACATCTGTAATTACAGCAACCCTGCCTGAGGATTGAAAATGTGCAAACATTACAGCACTCTTCAAGAAGGGAAATTAAAATGTAGCTGTCAACTATAGACCGGTGAGCTTGGCAAGTATTATCTGCAAATTGATGTAATCACTTATAAGAGAAGAAATTATAGAACACATAAAACGAAACAACCTCTTCAGTAAAAAAAATTGGATTTATAAGAGGGCGATCAACTGTATTTCAGTTAATCCAGGTTCTAGACAGATGGACAGAGATACTTGACAGAGGAGGGTGTGTGGATATCATCTATTGTGACTTTATGAAAGCCTTCGACAAGGTACTACATTTGAGATTATTACATAAACTCAGTAAACACCAAATATCAAGACAGTTTACCTCATTGGTAAGATCATTCCTTTTAGGGCGAAAACAACGGGTTATAGTAAATGGAGAAATGTCAGACTGGCGACCAGTAACCAGTGGAATACCTATTTGTTCTTTACATCAATGACATGCCAGAAGTTACAAGCATAGGAACAGACACTTTTCTTTTTGCCGACGATACCAAGGTATTTAGATGAATATTCCAAAAATCAGACTGTATAGAACTGCAATCAGATATAAATGAACTGCAGAAGTGGTCCGAAGAGGTGGTTACTCTGTTTCCATCCAGAGAAGTGCAAAGTCATGCGAATAGGGAAATCATCTGTAGAGAAACATGACTACACCTTGAAAGACAGTTTACCACCCATGGAATATGTAGAAACAGAAAAAGATATAGGAGTGATTATTGACAACAAGCTCAACCAACACATTGCAGACAAAGTTAACAAGGCCAACTCTATGATGGGCGTGCTTAGAAGAACAATGGAATACATGGACAGTACAACATTTAAACTACTGTATATGGCCTTGGTCAGACCGAACCTGGAGTACGTCAACCAGGTATGGAGCCCAAACCTTCAAAAGCACATAGATACCATCGAAAATGTACAAAGAAGAGCGACCAAACAAGTACCAGGACTTGCAAATATATCATATGAAGACCGTCTGAAGAAGCTTAAGCTACCAACACTTGCTTTTAGAAGATCAAGAGGCGATATGATAGAAATGTACAAAATTCTCACAGGGAAATATGATGATGAAGTCAAGTATTACACTCAACAAAGAATGAAGCACAAGAGGGCATAATAAGAATCTATTCAAAGAAAGACCATAAAGTACTCATTTAGAATAAGATCAACCGAGATTTAGAACAACTTGCCATCCTCTGTCATATACGCACCAACAATACAATCCTTTGAAGCAAGACTTGATAGATTCTGGCAAAACCAAGATAGGAAATACAATTACCAGTGCAGTATAAACACAACAGGACATGACCAGCGTAAAACCAAAATAGACAGATAGCTGACAGCAGAGGACCTCCCTGAGGACCTACAGTCAGAAGAGGATCTACTGTAATCTACGGTAATATATACAATGAATTCCTTCTGACATAAGTCTTGTTACACATTGATAGCATGATGGTGACCACTCAGAGATGTAGAAAATGTGTTTTGATTGCTTCTTTGTGGTTTTACAAATTTTTAGCTATATGGTGACCTTCAGCAGTAAACCTACTCTCAATCATTATCAATCAGCCCCCTTAAGTAGAGCATGTCTCACCCTAAGTCGATTCGAACACCCCATCTAAATAATGACATACCTTCGAAGCTCCAACGTTCAATTGATACCAATACATTCAGTTGGAAAACAAAAGAATATTCATAATGAATATACAACCTTAAAATTGATTTACGTTAAAACACGCTTATGACAGTTTTCACAGAAAATATAATGTAGAAATAGCACTGCTTTTTAGGAAATTATCAATGTGTAAACTCCGGCAAGTCAATCACACACGATTTTTACTGGGCATATATTTACCACCTGCTAGAACGCAGTTATGCGAAAGGGGGCCTCGGTAGCCGAGTGGTTAAAGTAGTTCCTCGGCTATTGATCACGTGCATGGTCTGTCAACATTGAGATTACCCTTTTTTCGGTATAAAATGTATATTATCGCAACGTCAACCATTTTAAACATATAAGCTTACCATGAAATCTCACTGTTAACTTATAATAAATATTTTTCGCCACCACCCAGAAACATAAAAGACACAACCAAACCCCAACTGTCTCCTTGTAATGACGTTGTTTCTTGGAATAGTCCAGAATAGAACGAAATGCCAAATAAACCATTCTGACATGCGCTTTTTAGCACTTTTTAGTTATTTGTTTACGTACAAATAACAAATATTTTCGACATACACAATTTGCGTAACATATTAAAGTAGATTGCAGTTCTTATATATTGATTGATGTTTAACGTACAGTGAGCAATATTCGGTTATACTAGGTATTCAGAACAGGTAAAAAGATCATTAACCAAGGTATACTGTCTTAGGGTTAACTACTTACAGGTTTTTAATAACATCATTCGGTTGCATTCTTTATAAATTGCGTTCTGTCAACAAAAAAGCGTAGTCACAGTAACAACCGATTTGACTCATAGTTGCAATTATTATGTGTTTTTTCTTTAAATTGAAAGTGGCTTGTGCAATTTCAGATATAGTCAGCGACAAACATGTGGCCAACTTGATTTATGTATATGATACCTAAAGTGATAAAATCTTCTGTAAATAATAACAATACATCAATAGAAGTCAGTTCTTAATGCATAAGTAAGCAACTTCCACAGGATCAATATTAAAGGTATGTCGCTCGCATCAAACGTCACGCTTATTTACATTTTAAACAAGTAAGCAGTTAATCGCTTCGGCAGTTCAGTAATACGTCCACGTGGGGGGGGGGGGGGGTACTTTTAGATTCAGGTCTGCGGACGGAGATTTGAAAACTCTATTCATATATTTTCGGACGTTATAAAATGTGAACTAATACTATATTGAATGTTTGAACCAGAACTATACAATATATTTTTTGATTGTATATACAGTTCATTCTCTAAAATTTTTATAAAACAAAAACAGTACATAACAATTAAAGCGACATCTTAGGACATAAAATGTATTTCTTTTCTTCTTCCATTGTTGATTTTCGCCCTTGGCGGCACTAATTCCAGAGCATCGCACCTAATTTTAACATTCTGTATGCATTCCAATCAACATATCAACACCCATTTATTATCACTGCATAAAAACATTTTCTATTCGATATATTTTTAAATGAGAAGAGTTACCTTTTCATTATTTTGTAAAGGTAAAAAAACATGTTTCATAAGAAACATTTGACTACACACGTTACGATATACACGTAATTCCGGATTTTATACTTCTTCATAATAGGTTCTCCCAAACAAAAATTTGGTCACGTGATGTACATGTAATACATTGTTTTCGTCGTGACGATCACACACAGGTAAATACTCTAACTAGGGGAAGCATTGTCTTTATGTCACTTTATAAAATGTTTTCACATTACATGTCATCTTGCACTTCACTGTCCTCATCTTATTTTTTTTTATCCACAAAGCTACTTTCGTTTTTGGTCAAAAGTACCCGGTATGGAGTTTACTGAGTTTTGCTGTCAATTTTAAATAAATCATTCAACGTCTTAAACTGGAACCTGTTTTTTCTGTATGTAACGATAATTGGGTGGTTCTTAACAAAGTTTCAGTTTTTGGTGCTGATCAGATATGAAACATGGTGGCCAAGGCCATTAATGCGTTCTGATTGGCTGAAATTAAAAATCGTTTGAAATTTTAAATATTGCAGAAATGCACTTTAGGTGGTCCTGTACATAGTTGTGAGTTTTTTTGTGACGATCCAAAATCGAAGATGGCCGCCATCGTAGGACATAGTTTAACATAGAACCTATGGGAGAAACATACAAACAACTTCTTCTCGGAAACTGTTTCACACAATGAAGCCAAATTATAACGAAATGATGGTTGGATATTCATCTTATTATTTTGAGTTGTTCGAGCAAATTGCAAATTCAACATGGCTTCCAGAGCCACTAATGCTTTATGATTGGCGATGAAATTTCAAAAATCTTCTTTTTACAAACTGCATGGCAATGAAATATTACATAAATGTAACTTAGATGGTTCTCTACAAAGTTTGAGTTTTTTGTGACGATCCAAAATCCAAGATGTCCGCCACCGTGGAACACAGCTTAAAATAGGACCGTATTGATAAACATAAAAACATCTTCTCTTAAACTGTTCCACACCATTAAAAAATAATGCAGAAGTGAATCTTGGATAGTAATCTTATTATTTTAACTTTCTAGAGCCGATAGGAAATTCAACATGGCTGCCAAAGCTGCAATTGCGTTCTGATTGGCTGAAAATTCAAAATGCGTTTCCTCACAAACCACTTGGCAGAAGGATATGTGATATTGTTCTTCTACTAATTTCGAGTTTTTTGTTTCGATCAAAAATACAAAATTGCTGCATCCACGGAACATCACTTAACATACTAACCTATGAAAAAAACATAAAACGGCTTCTTCTCAGAAACTGTCCTACAAATTGCTGCTGATTGGAAATTCAACATGGCAACATTCATATAAACAGCATCTTCCCATAAACTCTTTAGCATTTAATATCAAAATTTGCAAACAAGTCTCGTCTCTTAAAAAGTTTTTTTGTAAGTCAGGTGAGCGATACAGGCTCTTAAGAGCCTCTAACTGAAAAACGGAGTCATTGTCCAGCTAGCCGGAAAAATAGCTCCAACGCCATTAGAAATGCGCATGTCCCGAGCGTCCAGCATCAGCAGCAGGAGCCCGCGTCCATCTCTTTTCTCTCTTGTTGTGGCTGAAAATGGTGAACTTCATATCGGCGATAAATTTTCTCCTTATGAAGAATTAGAATAAAGAATCTGTCAAATTGAAATTAGCAAAAATGTAGAATTTTACAAAAGAGATTCCCGCACGATATTGTCGGCAAGGAAAATGGGCATTAACTTTACACCTTTAAGATCCTCACTAATAAAGGACGAGTCTTGAATTCATCGGAACTTGGCCATGGGTAGATCATGACAAAATAAGCTCAATGGACAAATAAACCAGAAGTTATTCTTTAGATGTGAGATAGCCGGACAAATAGTCTAATGGCTATTTTTCCGGCTAGACGGAAGAATAGGTATTTTTTCTTTAAATTTGAAGAAAAATAAATAAAATAAAATTTTATCAAAATAAAAAAATATATATAAATAAAATATAAAATAAAAATAAAAAATTCACGAATAATGTCATAGCTATTTTCCGTCTAGCTGGACGAATAATGTAATAGCTATTTTTCCAGATAGCCGGACGAATAGTCTCATAGTCATTTGCCCGGCTAACCTTACAAATAGCAACTGCCTTTTAAAAAGTCATTTTCGTTTGATGCAACCCTAGCAACCGATGTTTTTATTTACTGGACAACATTTCCTGTTCAAATGTATTCAATTCCGGTTTCGAAACGTCACTTCGGGTTGGTAGAAGTTCTTAACAACCTTATGTTTTCAGATTCAGGGCATTTCTTGTCTAAAGACATTCTCTTGCGATTTTGAAACTCCACTTCTTGTTGGCAAATGTACTTAATGAATTTAACGGTAACCTAAAATTCGGCTTATCAAACGATATCATGATAATACGCACCTGTCCCAGGTAAACATTACCTGAGACATTGAGAAACGGAACTATTGCCCACAACTAGTCGTTAGTCTGCTGATTAAACAATACAGCTGGAGATAGAGACAAAGTGTCACTGGATAGCACCGCGGCACAAAAGGGAGAATTGTTTGTTCACTTGGATCAGTGTACGTCAAATCTTTTAATTAATTCTGTAAGACATTTAGAACATTGTAGAACTGCTGTCTGAAAAAAATTGTGCATTATATCGTATATTGTACACACATAAAAATATCTAAATATAACTCGGCAGTGATCAGAGTTAAATTTAGCGGACGGAGAGACGTATGTTGATTTTCTGGAAAGAGCAGTGACGTCATCGACAGGCGTTATGTTTAAATATTAACAGTTTAATGCATGTACATGACATTTAGAATGATGCTGCACTATCATTATCATCAGTATGTGGGCGAGCGGTTAAAATATTTAGTCATCTACTAGTGATCACCGGCGTGTCAATACTAAAATTGTTGTTTCAAGCCTCACTGACGGTAAGGTGTGCTAGATTCCAACATTAATTGGCATGGACATTTCGTCTTCTTCCCATAAAAGGGGAGTAGATATGAAGTGAGTTTGTGAGTTTTAACAATAATGACTTCAACGTGGTTATAAATGTTAAAATATCTCAATACCAATATTATTAAAATTAAATCTTTCAATTACTCCCCCCTTTTTGTTATTGTATGTGAAAGCGACAATAACCAAAAGAGGGAAAAGGTTTAAAATTTATAAATTTAACAAGATTTATAAATCCTACTGTCCAAGAATGTTGTAATACTATATTTTATTGATTAAATTAATTTTAGGTTATAATGACGTCGTCCAAGCAGAGTTGTGATCCCTGCTTACGCAACCTTCTGTCTGCAGTAACGGCCACAAAGTACTGCACTGATTGTGAAGAAAACCTCTGTAAGGACTGTCTGGATGCCCATAGCTCATTCGAAGCTTTTGCCTCTCATCATGTAATCGATTCTGGATCGTTGCCCATGGAAACATTATCTGTTAAAAACTCCTGTACAAAACACGAAGAAATGATTCTAGATTTTTTCTGTGTAGAATATGATTGTCTATGTTGTCGTTCTTGCATGGCAGAAACACATCGAACCTGTCAAACATGTGTTCCAAAGGAGTACGAAGATCACTTATGTTGGAGGATGTATTTGGTACCGTGTCAAGCATACGTGAAACTTTGGAAAAGCTTATTTGTAACCGCGATGAGAATTTGAAGAGTCTGAATGACGAAGAAGCCGATGTGTTGAGAAATTTGTCACGCATAAAATCTAAAATTGTGGAATGCCTTGATGATCTCGAGACAAAAGTCATATCCGAGGTCAAATCTTCAAAGACGAAATGCGAGAATCAAATACAATCCGATAAGGACAAACTGTCGAAAATGATGGAGTCTCTTGACGAGGTTACCAGTAAATTAGATCTTGTGTCAACACACGGATCAGAGAACCAACTATTCATTTGATTAAACTCGAACAAATGGAAAGTTTCAGACTACGATATTGAAATAAAAAAAATTATATCATCGATGTTTACCTCTAAAATTTCGTTCAAACAACCAACACGGCAACAAAACCTAATTGAATCCTTAGGGTCAGTACACACTGAGTCTACACCATGTTCGATCAAGTATAAAGCAGCAATTCAGATGCCAACAAAGCTTCAGTTGAATTGTAAGTTTAATGTTAAATCTACCGATGATGTCAGGATATCCAGTATTGCTGTGACAGACGACAACCGTCTCCTACTCTGTAACTGCGTAGTACCGAGTTACTGGTATACAGTGACCGTGGTGAGCACCTACATGATTGTACGTTATCTGGTACACCATGGGGTATTGCTATTATACCAGGGGAAGATAAAGCTGTGGTATCTATACCTTACCATAAGTCAATACAGTTTGTTGACACAAAATCAATGAAGTCCGGTGGTACATTTACTGTACCTGGTTGGGATGGCGGTGGTGGTATAGCTGTTGTCGGTGATAAGATCTGTGTTGGTGGTGGTAAGGGGAAGATTTACCTACTCAGTAAACAACAGAAGCTAATAACTACAATAACTGTACCTGGTGGTGGTGAGATTGACTACCTACATCCGGATCCACAGGATAGTGTCTACTATACTGACTATGTCAATAACACAGTAGGCTGTGTCAGACTAAGTGGAGAAGTACGTTTTACATGTAAACCTGAGAACCTCAAAGGACCTAGAGCTGTGACTACTGACAAGGGAGGTAACCTGTACGTTGCTTGTCTAAACTCGGATAACATACATCGACTTTCGCCAGACGGGAACGTCATTGACATCATACTAGACCGTTACAAGATAATTAGTAAACCGCGGGGTCTCTCATTTAGTAGAAATTATCGCAATTTGTTTGTGACAAACGATAATAAAGAGTCGGTTTTCGTCTTTTCTTGTTCATAATACCTGACTAGTTGTGATTAGTTGGTATGTATCTGCATGTTTATTTCCTATGACAATTTTTAATTTCGGATATAATTTAGGTAATAGACTATAAGTTTGCGAAAGTGACGACACGACGATATATCTACATTAAAGAAAACGATGTATACAGACTAGACCACCATTTTTGTTGGGATTATCAACAAAAAAAATTGAAATAAAAATAAATGTATTTTATGTAGTTATTGCATATAGTCGAATTACATTGCTATGAACTTTGTTTGTAATTAAAATGAAGAAAAATGCATTTACTGTGCTTTTTAGATTTTCCGATTTTCTTCTGTAATGCGTAATTGGACAAAGCCGGAGTTACCAGATTTGGATCGCCATCCCTTATTTTGCAGTTTATTTAAAAATATATATCGATAGAAAACTAATTTCCTAGTGCCTTAACGGTCGCGGATGGCTAGTGATCTAGGAGCTGGCGAAAACAAGTGAAGGAAGTCGCACTATCTAGATAGCTCTTAGATAGCCATCCCGGCTATCGCCGCGATAGCTACTTGTCACCAAAGCATAACAACTCAATAGCTGTTCGGGAAATTTGACAATATTCATCAATCTTTCAGCTGTACATAGAGTTAATTTTTTAATTGAAGCAGGAAGCGGTCTACATTTTATTTAGACAACACTATTAATGGATAATTAGTTTTACGCCGATCTCTGCAATTAGTCGGCTATTAAAATGTGTCCACCTTTTATTCGGCGCGGACGTCTCGTTGAGAATTCTCGTCATGGTGATAAATTTCAAGATTTTAGTACCTTGACTCTAACTGAAAGATATTCATAATTGTTTTTTTCTTAATATTGTTTAGCAAATGTGGATACAACACTATTACTGGTAGAATCAATTTGGTTCGTTGTTTTTGCAGCGATTAACGTTATTGTGTTCGCATTTTACATTTGGTTCGACAGGGAGGCAAATACAAGTGGTGATTTTATTTTTGTTAGGTTCAGTTTTACCATTTCAAGGTTGCACTTGATAGATGAAAAAACATTTTTGTGGCTCAGATATCAAATTTGTATTTATCTCTATTAATCAAATTTAATTATGGGTGCACATTGTTGTTATATATTTATAATCCTCACACAAAAATTAAAAACAAAAAAAACCCAAAAAACCAAACCAAAACAATAAACAACACCAACATAAAAACAACACAAAACAGACAAACAAAGCAACAATGAAACGAAGAGGTCTTCAAACAGACTCATGCCATTGTAGGTCTCTCGTGGCAGAATGGTGAAGGTAGTTAGTCATCTACTATTTATCCCGTACCTCTCAACGGTTCGAGCCTCGCTGGAACGAAAGGCGCTAGATACCTATCTTAATTGATAAGGATTGCCAGCCGTAAATTGATGGTTTTCGCTTTATTTTCTGGTTTCTTCCAGCAACAATGTACACCACGATATAGCTGATAAATTAAGTGGCATTAATCTCCAATAAGGTCCGGTTACTGGTACACTAGTACCAGTCGTAAATACCTATAATGCTAGTAAAGCAGTACCATGATATATACTGCTACAGCAGGCACATTAGGGATACCAGCACAAGATAAAATACAGGTATTCAGTTACCAGTAACATTTACTAGTATTACAGTTCCAGTCACACTGTTATAAAATTAGCAGTCACAGACTGGTCTACTAAATACAGGCTCAATACTGGAATATCGTTACCAGACACAGTGTTGGTATACTGGTACCAGACACAATACATATGTACCGGTACCAGGCACAGTAACTATACACCAGTACCAGACACAGTACTGGTTTAAAAATTGTATTGCAGTATTCCATTTTAAATTAAATTTTACGTAATATGTATATATACAAGAGCTGATTTTATCGATATTAGCCCCGTAGAAATCGAGTTCAGTCCAAATATTCGCTGTCAACCATAATTCATAAGTTAACAACATGGCAAAACCGCTCCGCTGCTAAAAAGATCACTATTGTTTTCTTAAACGAAAACAAGAAACGGACTGGGTAACTGCAGGTTCATACTTATTTAATTTTTATTTTTGCTTGCTCCCTTGAATCGGGATAACGAAATCTGAAGAAATTTTCCTGCAAATATCATGGTATAATTGTTTGGGGTGGAGGAGCGGATCTGCACTGGGGAAAGGTCGAACACCGGAGTACCTATCATGAAATTCTAGGTACTTTATTTTGCATGTAATACAAAAATATTGGTATTTTCTGTAACATAAGAAGGATAACTTGATATTTTAATGGTTTTGTAGTTGCAGGTTATTGTTTTAACATTACTTTATACTATGGAGGCTTATTTCTGCCATCGAGATGTTGAGATATCGAGATAATTATGTGGACAAGTCGACATATTTATTATGGTAAGTTGACTTACTTTGTTCCAAAAGTCGTCTTAATCACTTTTTATGTCGACTTAACACCAAAATTATTTCGACAAGTCGACATATTTATCTCGACATGTCGACATATATTATCTCAGAATCTGGTCGTTAGGTCGAGATGATGCTTTTACCTGACGTCGTGTTGGTGAATTGTCTATATAATTATGTCGACTTAAAAATCTTATTTATCTCGCTATGTCGAACATAAGTTTTAAATAGATATCTTTCTACGTCGTACTGGTGGAATATTTAAGTAAAAGAATCAGGTGAGCACGAGATACACAAAGCACAAAATATATTATTTTGTGCTTTGTTAAGGATTATCAACTTAGGGGGAAGATTGGGCTAAAAAACTAGTTTAACCCCGCCACATTTAATATGTGCCTGTCCTAAGCCAGGTATACTTGTCAAAGCTTTTGTGTGTCCCTGTGCTTTTTGTGTTAATTGTTCTATGTCTAGAGGTTGGTCTTTCGCTGATAATTTGGGGATTGGTATTGAATCTTATGTATTGTATTTTTAGTCTTGGGCCAATGCAATACGGTGGTCAGGTTGAAGACTGCTTGCAGTCTTCCATTGTGGATTTTTTAAATTGCTGTTTGTTTATGTAGGTAATTATGTACGTATGTGCCATTACATACACATTCAGCGGGGCATTTTATTGTTGACCACCGGTCCGTCCTTCGGATTTCTGTATGCTTAAAAATTAAAATTTTCTAAACAAATACACTGTTTCATGAAGTTTTGTGGGAGCGTACGCCCGGTACGCCTTTACTTTGATCCGTCACAAACAAAACATTCATAGCTAGACCAGATGACACTCCTTATATCAGAGTTTGTGGTTGAATTGTATGAAGATTTGTCCTGATTTCTATCATTTCCCCCATTAAAATTGCAAGCTGTTTGCCTTTTTTACTGTTAAATTGCAGTACGATTATAGTCATATTGAACATGTGCATTGCATATCTACCAAACTGTAACTAATACTATGTCCTATAATATTATTATATGACAGTGATTTTTAAGTTATTATTTTATTGCCTGTAAGCTAGGAATGGAATGGCATTTGACAGAACTTAAAACCGCGCAAAATTTCACGCGTCACTGAGAGGTTAATATAACATTCCAAACATATATGGAAGATTTCATTTACGATGTATTTTGAACACCCAATGTGTAAATAAATATCTCGATGAACTTGTACGTTAAGCACATTTTAAGTTTGTTATTCATAAATGTTATTATCTTTAATAAATGATATTTAATAGTTAAACCCTGTAAAATTTGATACACAGTATTTCATGTCAAAGTGATAAAGCCTTGATAACTGATGAAATATAAGGTTGTCATATAATAAAACAATCGTAGACTTTTATTTCGGTTAATATAAGGATTAAACAATCCAAGTAAGGTAATATTTAGATGAGGTCACTACTAGGCATTACCTTGTAATAATTACCGGGCATTATTTTTAGATTAATGCATGCACCTTTTTCCATATCAGGCCTGTTATCATGCTAAGGCCCTTATATCAATCCCTAGGGCTTCAGCCAGAAGGTTGATATCGGTCGAAGACTGATAACAGGCCTGATATGGATAAGGCATGGATTGATCTATTTATCCAGAGAATGTGTATATACGGTCTCTGATTTATCACATTTTTAAATCTGAACATATCAGTAACTTACCATTTCGATAAAGTCTGCAACCTATATTCTGTATATTAATAGGTTCAGATTCAATTGGTTCATTTCAATCACTTTTATTGTCAGTTACAGGATTTTAATTGTTTGTTTTATAGACGGGTTTCTCTATCCGTGGAGTTAGAATCTGCTTTTCGTGACGGGTGTGCTATAGCAAGCAGGAACTGCTTACTCTTCCGGAGCACCTGAGTTCACTCTCGTTTCAACTTGAGTTCACGTTGCTGATTGCGGTTTTGTTGTTAATTGTGTGTTTGGTTTGTTTCGTTGTGACCATTTTGTGTCTTCCGGTTTTGTCTTTGTCTTTTCGGATTAAAGATATTTGATTGCCCCCCAAAAAAGCCCTTTGGTACACCTTTGCTTCGTTCGTCAGCTGAAAAATAGTCATAGACGACAATTGTTATATAACATCGAAATTGCAAATATGTTACTACGGGGAAAGAAAAAGTCTATATTAGCCCCGACATATTTGCTATCTGCCCTCGCGTGAGCCTCAATACGCCACTTCTGCCGAACTATCAATTGTCGACGTAATATGGGAGTCTCAGAATAATATGGAAAACCCTGTGTAATAATCTATATTTATTGGTGGATATAAACCTATATATCAACTCAAATTTAATCTCAAATTTAATGCCTTTATATAGTACGCCCTTCACCAATGCGTCTTCTCTTTTATGCTCTCATTTGATCATATACTGACTAAACATTACTTGAAGTAAATATTTTTTCTATTTTTTGCAGGATGGATCATTATACCCCTGCTGTCCTTCCTGGTGGTCAATTTGCCGCGGAAAGATTAACCAGAAATGACTTAATTGGTGTGTACTATCTAAATGGTTATGGAATCCGAGAGATCGTCGGATTTATGGCTTATCGTCATAACACTCCTATAAGTGACAGACAAATTCATCGTATATTACGCAGCATGAATCTGCTCAGAAGAGGAAACGAGGCTCCAATTGAAAACATTGTCCAAGCTGTTTATCACGAGTTGAATCGCCAGGGCCAACACATTGGTTATCGAATTATGCGCAGACGTGTACAATCCAATCATCACTTAAATGCTACAGCGGAGACAGTACGCCGTATTTTGTCTGTTTTAGACAGGGAGGGCGTCTTAGCAAGAAGTCACCGGATAATAAGACGTCGTTTATATAACAATCCCGGTCCAAATTTTGCCATTCACATGGACGGCTGGGACAAGTTAAAACCGTATGGAGTATCAATTCATGCAGCTGTAGACGGATACTCCAGAAGAATCCTGTGGCTAAAAGCATGCGATTCTAACAAAAACCCTCACTATGTCGCCTATTTTTATTTAAACTACATAAGAGAGATTAATGGGGTGCCAGTGTTAGTTTACAGTGACAGAGGAACTGAAAATTCATTGACAAGAGATTTGCAGTACACTTTAAGATGGAATCATAATGACCAGAATCAAGGTTTATCAAGTTATAGGTATGGTTCCTCTACAAGAAACACTAGGATTGAACGTTTCTGGCGAGAACTTAGAAGGATGTGTGGCCAAACTTGGATGGATCTTTTCAAACTTATGACAGATGATGGCTCGTTAGATACATCAGATAATTTGCATCTAGAGTGTGTTCGATTTTGTTTTATTCACCTGATTAACCAAGACTTATTTGGTATTGTCCGTCACTGGAATGAACATCCTATAAGGTACAATCCACGAAGTCAAGGACCTTTCGGGAAACCTGATGTAATGTACTTCCAGCCAGAGGTTTTCGGTGCAGTAGATAATAAGATGCCTATTCCTGGAAATCTTGATGCACTTCAAAATGAATTTTGCCAGCGTCCGAGAGAACACGGGGTGGGTCCCGAATTTGAATGGCTTGCTCGTTACATTATTCGTCAACAAAGACTGTCCTATCCACCCGCCACTTTATCATATAACAGATTACGTGAGACATAACATTCAATAAGTGCGATGCTGTAAACAATAAAGAAGTAGTGCAAAAAAACCCAGTCATTTGTTATTTTAATTTTTAAAATGATCTGTTACGACCATCCTCAACAAAACTAGTATCATTTGATAAATTATGTTATATTACATGTAAAATACCCGTATTTTGATCAGTTTTGTCGATCATGGTAATGATTCTCTCTATCCTGTTACACAGAGGGTAATCTGATATTTTGTGTCACGTTCCCCCTCATGTGCAGAGCATCGACGCCCCCATTTCTTTCGATGTTAAACCTGGTTTAGGGGGGGGGGTGGATGTCTAGTTCATAAATGAGTTTTTTGGGGTGTGACAGTACTTGTGCCTTAAAGTAGATGCATAACAATACCTTTCATGAAAACCTCATACAAGGTTCCTCATCGCTACAATAATGTAGCTCCTTTTTTTTTTATTTCCGTCCATAAAAAAGGAGCTACATTATTGTAGCTAGGTTCCTCGGCATCTAAGAGAGAACGGTTAACCGAAAGCGACATGTGACAGAAAACGGGAACATGTAAACATCAACCAAAACACATGGCCATAACGTACTACTCACCATTTTTCTAAACATCATAAAAATGACTTTTTCACGAGCTCAAAATTTTCCCCTAGTCTTTAAGCTTTAAGAAAATACCAAATTTATTGGTGCAAGGCATGTCATTCTAAAGATACAGTACCTCACATGGACTACTTTGTATCCTATTATGTTCACTACTTTCTTGTGTGCACCGACTGGTTCCCAAATTCGTTGTTTTACACCTTTATAGGAAACAATTCTGTCAAGCTTGGACATGACTCACCTTCAAACTCGCTCGAGGTACCAACGAGTTAAAGCTACTGTATAAATAAATTTTCTAATAGTATTAACAAAGTGGACGGAGGAACGTCTGGCATTACTATATCCCTTGTTCTGCGTTGCAGCAGGACAAAAAGTCATCAAGAAGTCATGTGACAACTTCAACTCAATGACTATAAAGCTTAATCTGTTGATGATTTTAGGAACAAGATTTCATTCATTTACTACATTCCTTAAAATAGAACATTCCTCGAAATAGAATCAAAAATGCATAAAAATCATCAAAATTTGTTATTTCCAAGACAGAAATCGTCTGATAGGAAAGGTTTGAAGATCTTTTTATGGAGACGATTTCTGTTTTCCTGTATTCATTTTAGTTTTCCAACAAGGACACCAACAAGGTTGTTCAGCCCTGTGCTTTTATAAAACCATGACATCCATGCTTTTAATAGATCTCTAGAATCTTTTAGATGCCATCATGATGATTGCAACCATATCTGGTTGTAATTGGTTCAGCAGTTTTTGTGTAGTTTTCATGTTTTATCAATGGATGATGAATAATACTAAAACATGGCAAAAATTTCTGGTATTGTTTTCGTCTGTTTTGACAATTGCACTTGTTTTTTTTCAGACTTCTATCACACAATGGACCCTTTGGTACTCTTTGCTTACTCAAGACCTTTGCTTGAAACGAGATAAAAATGTGACACAACATCTCAACATATCTTTTTATTCATTTTAATATCCTTATCTTCGGAACAATTAACAAAATAAAATAAATGAATTTTATATGTATAAAAAATTTTATGCACATTCCAGCCTAAGTTTTAATCAGAATAGCAATGGTTGAATTTATTTAATAGCTAATGCTAATTATTGTAACAGCCACCTTATACAAAGTAATAGCCAGTGCCTAATTGATGGAACAGCCAATTTGGGTGGTCAGCGTCACTTTCTCAATTCCGCCATTTTGGATGCAAAAATTTTCTTTTGTAATCAGGAATCTATTTCATTTTATTAACGATCGAGTGAGTTATATTGTGTGTGACAATAGCATTTAATTTTAGAACACTTTGATTTAAGTTCGATAGAATGATGTGAACGGCGGAGACGAAACTTTGTAAACTCTACGGACATTTCCGCACTCGATCATTTTCACAGGAGTTAGGACTTAGCTTCTTGGTATTTACAGTAAGTGTCTAATGAATTGACATTGTAAAAGCATGATATGTCATTGCTTATTTTTGGAAGTTCTCATGTTAAAAGATTTCTTTTCTACACTCGTGATAGAGACCTGAATAGTCGAAACATTTTTAATCTTGTGCAACCCTTAAGTTCATATATTTATGGCATTAGCGGAGGCCGTGTGGATAATACGGATGACATCAACAAATTGGAAACCTTGTTATTGAATGGAAATTTTAATGCATTGTTTTTACACATAGGAGGGAACGATTTGGACATTAATGAAGCAAATGATCAGAATGTAGAAGAACTTGTCTTTAAACTTTTATCTATTGCTTCAGCATTTGCGAGTCGATTTAAATTAAAACGAGTGTACATATTTCAACTCATTCAACGCATGTCAACAAGGCATTGTCCAGTGGTCACTTACAATCAGTTGGTAATTAAGGCTAATAAGCTGTTAAAAAGTGAAATAATAAAAAGAGGCTTAATGAACATTATTTATTGGAAATTTAAAGGTTTGAAACAATCACAAGATCCAGTTTTATGTGATGGTGTACATATGAATGAACTGGGGTATCTTAAGTACTACAACGCAATGAAGGGAGCAGCTGTACATCTCAGAGTACGAATCTTTTGTTTATTTGTAGACCTGTATAAACATATATTTCTTTCATTGTTTTTAATGTTTTAGTTATTACAACCATTAATGTAGAAATTTTGATTGTAAGAACTTTTACTTTTCTTCCTGTTGAGTAACTCTGTATTTTAAGTTTTAGTATACTAGTATTTTTGTAATGTATGTGTTCACACATTTAAAAATGCACGATTTTATTAAATTAGCTTTATTTTTCAGAATTTTCAAGAGAGTCTACACATGCAGTGATTACATTTACATTGTACATATGTTAGAACCCATTATTTTATATTAAACTTTGAGTAAGTATTCTTATAAGTTACATGGAGCAGTAAGTGTACTACTCATTTGTCGTCATTATTGGTAGGCAATAATCCTATTGCTGTCACTTCATAATAAGCAATAATTCTATTGCTGTCATTACATAGTAAGCAATAATTCTATTGCTGTCATTACATAGTAAGCAATAATTCTATTGCTGTCATTACTTAGTAAGCAATAATTCTATTGCTGTCATTACTTGGTAAGCAATAATTCTATTGCTGTCATTACTTAGTAAGCAATAATTCTATTGCTGTCATTACTTAGTAAGCAATAATTCTATTGCTGTCATTACTTAGTAAGCAATAATTCTATTGCTGTCATTACTTGGTAAGCAATAATTCTATTGCTGTCATTACTTGGTAAGCAATAATTCTATTGCTGTCATTACTTGGTAAGCAATAATTCTATTGCTGTCATTATTTAGTAAGCAGTAATCCTGTTGCTGTCATTACTTAGTAAGCAATAATTCTATTGCTGTAAGGACATTGTAAGCAATATTTCTATTGCTGTAGTTACATATAAGCAATAATTCTATTGCTGTAGTTAAATAGTTAACACTAATTATATTGCTGTAGTTAAATTATAAGCAATAATTCTATTGCCGTAGTTATATTATATGCAATAATTATATTGCTGTAGTTACATAGTTAACATGGTTAACATTAATTCTATTGCTGTAGTTACAGAATAAGCAATAATTCTATTGCTGTAGGTACATAATAAGCAATAATTCTATTGCTGTAGGTACATATTAAGCAATAATTCTATTGCTGCAATGACATAATAAGCAATAATTCTATAGCTGTGGTTACAACACAGAGATATTTATAATGATGTCATTACAAATTGAGCAAAAATTCTTTTGCTAGCTGTCATTATAAGAAGAGCAATATTTTCTATTGTGGCAAACCAGAGGTCAGTAATTTTATTGTCACGTTTATCGTTGAAGTAGATTTTTATTTAAGCAATAATTTTATTGCTAGTTTAACTATACATATATGAGGCCAGGTATAATTATATACCCGTTATAACCCTCCTTGCAGTAATAATTTTATTACCAAATGATTTATGTAGATAGTCAATATTTTTATTGATTTATTTAATACATGGAGTAATAATTTTATTACACAATAAAGATATATATTATTCACACATTGCAGCATTTTTGCTTCATTTTATTACAGTCATGAGCTCCAAACAGCCTCCAAGAAAACGAAGGCGAACGGCTAAAGCTACATGTAGCTCGACTATTGATGATAGGCATAATGAGGTACAGGTGGAAGAACCAACTCCTACAAGCAATATTTTTAATAGACAAACCAATGATGAACTTGTGGCCGCATTAATACCAGTGTTGGTACCAGCTGTTACACAAGGAGTTGTATCTTCTTTAAGGGAGATGGGGATGATTAACCCAAATTTTCAAACCCAACAGTCAATTGCATCTAATGTGAGCAATGAGAGAAATGAAACGAACAGTGACGATGTTACTGATACCAATAAATGTAAAAGCATCAGCAGGCCATTAGGGCTGGGTATCGATGCCAAGACAAAAGGTAAAATTTGGGCAAATGAATATGTGGACATGTGCACTTTGTTAGGGATAAAAGATAAAAGTAAACGATGTTTTGAAATTCAGGAGCAACCAAATGGTGATTGTGTGATGAAATCTACATCAAAACAAGCCTTTGAGATAAGAAATGTTAACCAATGGGTCCAAGCTTTTCTTGTTTTTGTTGGGATTTATACAGAGAAAGATCCCAAAGATACCCCAGCTTTAATGAAATATGGGGATATCATTCAGAAAATTGCAAAGAGTATGGGGGATGAAGCAGCCTTGTACTATGACAAAAATTTTAGGGAATGGAGATCTTCTAACCCTGAGGAATATCCTTGGGACAAATTAAATTCCGAGATACATAGTGAGGCTATGGCATTGGGATTAAATAAACAAAGACAGGCGTTTCATCTCCCATCCTCATATAAAAGAAATAACAATACATCTCAAGCCCTTCATTCCTTTCGGAATACAGTCCAAGTCCACCCGCCTAGATACCCATGCCACATTTTTAACAACAGGGGATCATGTAACAGGGAAAGATGTCCTTACACTCATGCCTGCCAAAAATGTGGAGGGCCCCATACTAAAAAACAATGTGATGGGGGACAACTCACAAAATTTCAAAGCCAACAAAACACAGTACAACACTCAGCAACAAAATTCACAACAACTAAACCTACCCCCAAAGCAGTTGTCTCAAAATGAAAACGCAGTTGTTACCCCAGTAAAGGCAAACCGCTTGGATTATTGGCTTCAGGGATATGACGAAGAAAAACGTTTCTTTTTGGTGAATGGTTTTAAAACGGGGTTTCAACTGCCTTTTGCTGGTGAGCGGAAATACTTAGAAAGTGGAAACTTGAAATCTGCAACTATGGAAATTTCTCTTTTAAAACAAAAAATTCAACTTGAAATTGATCAGGGACGAGTAGCAGGTCCTTTTAAAACAAAACCTTTTCCAAATTTTCGCTCTTCTCCTTTAGGTTTAGTCCCCAAAAAATCTAACGGGGTAACTGTGGATTACAGAATCATTCATCATTTAAGTTTTCCAGAAGGCGACTCAATTAATGATGGGATTCCAATGGAATATAAAACAGTTATATATCAGAATATAGACGATGCGACTCGATTAATGCAAAAGTATGGGAAACAATGTTGCATGTTCAAGGTAGACATTCAGATGGCCTACCGTATTGTTCCAATACAAAAATCTGACTGGGAATTACTAGGTTTTATGATTGATGGTTTTTTTTTTATGATAAGGTTTTACCCTTTGGTTTAAGCTATGCTTGTAAACTGTTCGAAGAAGTAAGTTCAGCTCTACACTGGATTTGTGAAAATAAAATGGGAATATCAGGGGAGTTAGTACATTTACTAGATGATTTTTTATGTGTAGGACCACCTGACTTAGCTTTAAGTCATAAAGATTTGGAAAAAATACAGTTTTTATTTAAGGATCTAGGCGTTCCAATTAAGGCTGACAAAACAGTCCCCCCATGTACTTGTCTCACCTTTTTAGGCATTGAGTTGGATTCAGTTTTTATGGAAAAAAGGCTTCCCCTAGATAAATTAGAGAAAATTAAAAACCTCCTGACACACTATAAATCAAAGCAGTCAATTACTTTACAAGAAATTCAGTCCATTGTAGGCTTATTGAACTTTGCATGTTCAGTTGTGAACCCGGGTCGCACATTTCTCAGACGTTTAATAGATTTATCAGTAGGTCTTGTGAAGCCTTTTCACCATAGAAGACTAAACAAAGAGGCGAGAGCAGATCTCTCGGCTTGGTCTCTTTTTGTAGATCATTTTAATGGCAAATCACTGCTCTTGTCAAATTTATGGAAAACCTCTGCCACTCTGAATTTCTTTACAGACGCAAGCAATATTGGTTTTGGGGGCTTTTTTCAGAATTGCTACTTTTATGGTACTTGGCCGAGGGCATGGTTTGAAAATCATATTACAGTAAAAGAACTCTTTCCTATAGTGTTAGCAGTTGAGCTGTTTGCAAACAAGTTGGAAAATCAATGTGTAATATTTCATACTGACAACCAAGCAGTTGCTTATATTCTTAATAAGCAATCTTCAAAAGATAAAAAGATCATGGTTTTGGTTCGACGTTTTATTTTACAGTGTTTGAAGCACAACATTTTGTTTATTGCAAAGCATTTGCCTGGTCATACTAATATTTTAGCTGATCATCTTTCTCGTCAACAGATCACTCAGTTCCTAGAGAAGTTCAATCAACAGAACCCAACAATCTGCCATTTCAAAAGAGAGCAGCCTGGTGTTCTGATTGCAATAGCCTCTGATTTAATTCATCATTCGATTGCCCCCTCAACACATGCCACATATACAAGGGCTTTGGAACATTATAAACAGTTCAGCAGAGAATATGGCATTACTAAGGCAAACTTCCCTGCATCAGTTGAAGACATTGTTTTGTTCATTTCTTATTGTTTTTCACATAACATGGCGTCATCCTCAGTCTCTACATTTATATCTGCTCTTAGCTTTCAACATAAAATAAAAAATATTCCAGATCCTACTTCAAATTTCTTAGTGAAAAAATGTCTTCAAGGGTATAACAACAAAATGGGCAAAGCAGACTCTCGCTTACCTATCACGCAGCATATTTTAAAAAAACTGTGTAAATCCCTAGAATTCACAGCTTCATCTGCCTATGTTAGAACAATGATCAAAAGTATGTTTTTGCTAGCGTTCCATTGCTTTTTACGAATTGGGGAATTCACCTATTCAAACATCTCTAGTAATAATTCTCATTTGTTGCAGACAGGTGCAATCCATTTTTTATTTAATGATTTTTCTAAAATACCTTTTGCGTTTGAAGTTCACATGGAAAGCTACAAACATAGTAAGGGGAGATCTCACAATATGTGCATACAGTCAAATAAAACCCATTGCAGTATCTGCCCTGTTATGTCTTTATGGTCTTATTTTCAAGTACGTAAACCTGTATCAGGACCACTTTTCACTATTCTGGATGGGACCCCAGTATCAAGAAAATATTTTACGGATCAATTAAAATTGTCCCTTGTTTGGTGTGGCCTTGACCCAAACAAATATAAAAGCCACAGTTTCAGAATTGGTGCAGCTACAACAGCTTTTGCAATGGGTATATCAGAGCAAAATATTAGAGAAATGGGCAGATGGTCTTCTGATGCAATGAAAAAGTACATTAGGGTCCCAATGTTAACTTTCTAACAGGGTTATTTTTCCAAGTCGACAACTTAGGTTTGTTACTTGTACATACATGTAAGGGTTTGAGATGTATTCTTAGAAGTTCGGGTATGATCATGGTGACAGAAGCATCTGATCAGTTATTATATTTCTTACATTTTATTTGATGTCTCATTTTTAAGGTCAATAATATTTTATGATCATGGTGACAGAAGCATCTGATCATGTGTTTTTTGTATTTTTGTTATCTGTTATATTTCAGCATAATTTTGAGTTTGCTATCAATTTATTGACAGTAGTATATTATGCTTTTGTGTACTATACTATGCTCAACATACTTGTATGTTATTTGTGTTGATTTTTATTTTTTCTTTGTATGTGCACATGATCATGGTGACAGAAGCATCTGATCTTGCAATAGCACATGTTGTATGAATCTGCAGGTCTATTAGATCACATTTTAATTACAATACACTTTAATAGATATTAAGTCAAATGAACAGTATTAGCCATTCAGTATTATGACTCACCATGTAGTGTAGAGTATATTGTGTTTGTGGTTAGGTAGTTGGACAATCAAAATAAGGTTGTATTTCATTTTATTTTCCCGTCCACATTGCACACTTGGGTTGGGTGGGGTCACTGTCTAGGCCATTTCCTATCCAGTTGTGGCATTTTTCACTTTTACCCACCTTTGATGTTATGTGTTAACCTTTTGTTAGAAATTTTTTAGTACGCAGCACTACCTAGTCATTTTTTAAACAGACATTTACTTGTAAACAGGTAGTGCTGTTTTTACTTGTGAGATGTTTCTTTTGTCATTTAAGAAAATAAATGACCTTTTCAATTTCAATTGTGTTTTTTGTTGCAAGCCTTCAGTATAACATCAAACAGAGCACCCCAAGTGTGTTATGGAACATAGGAGATGTGCATAAATGAATTTTATATGTATAAAAAATTTTATGCACATTCCAGCCTAAGTTTTAATCAGAATAGCAATGGTTGAATTTATTTAATAGCTAATGCTAATTATTGTAACAGCCACCTTATACAAAGTAATAGCCAGTGCCTAATTGATGGAACAGCCAATTTGGGTGGTCAGCGTCACTTTCTCAATTCCGCCATTTTGGATGCAAAAATTTTCTTTTGTAATCAGGAATCTATTTCATTTCCCACCCACCACACCCATTGTACATATTTATATATATAGATATATATATATATATATACATGTAGTTAGTAATCTATTGTTTTTATTAAGAAAATGGCATTTGGCATTTTTCACTTTTACCCACCTTTGATGTTATGTGTTAACCTTTTGTTAGAAATTTTTTAGTACGCAGCACTACCTAGTCATTTTTTAAACAGACATTTGTTGGCACTAGTCAAAATAAAATAAATAACAATATAAAAATGCTTATATAAACAACATTAAAAAATGTGAATAAAAGTAAAATGACCTATACTGATCATAATGTAAAATAAAGACAGCCTTCTGTTGGTCTGATTAACTGAAGCACTGGAAGAAACATTACTATTATATTGACTTTCTTAGTCAATCAGTGAAAAAATTCTTGCATTGAATATATAAATAATCTTGCATTGAATATATAAACATGTACAAAGAAAATTTACACTTCAAGACCACAACTCTGCAGTAGGTCGCCATCAAACTGTGACGATTTTGTGCAGTCTAGATCTGTAAACACATCATGCACATAAAACTTGTCAAACATTATGCAAGGTCGCATAGAATTTTTCCTTAAAGATCGTCACTCTTCTCTTTGAAGAATAGATAAGGTAGAAATAGTTATGCATGCTCGGTGTTTTAAGAAATGTGTCTCAATAGACAACTGGTCATCCTTACAACTAGAAAAAGCACAATAACAGTTTGCATGTGTCATTACCAAGAGTTTCCAATTAATTTGTGTTTTTTTTATTTTGTTGTATGGCCAGCAGTTGCAAATTACATTTAATATGAAAGACAACAGGAAGTATATATCAACATCAAGTCAGTGATGGGAAAACTTTGAATTTTAAAGATTGTAATAAATCTTTTCTGACCAGTAGGGTTCATGCAAAACACAGTTGGGGATCAGAATTTAAAAATAAATTGTATGGAACCTTAACAAACAAACCTTAAGTTAATTTGTAATCTTAAATTACAGAAAATTAAATTTAAATGTTTCTATCGATTTCCTTTTAAAAATATTCTCTCATTTTTGTATGGGTGTAATTAAAAAAAAACTATTGAACTTGACACACCTATAAAGAAATCCTACGATACATATATGACTACAAGTCGTTCAGTGTATATACAGTGTGTAAACAATAATGTTAGAATATACATTAACAAAATGATTTTAGCAGTACAACAACACAAAATATAAACAAGACAATATAAATAAATCACCAAAAAGCTTTCCATGTTCATGCAAGTTATGAAAAAGATTAATAAGAGTCAGGCTACAAATTGCTCTACAAAAACCTACTACTGAAGGAAAATCTGAAGTGATGAAATATTATTACATGTAAATTGTCAAACATCAAAAATGATATGCATTCGAAAGTGGACCATTTGTGGTGTCATGTTTACCAGTATATCTTTGAGATTTTCGTAAACTGTTGACGACATACATGACAGTAGGATCCTCTTTCTTCAAGCTCCATGGCACATACCAAGCATATAACATGACCACATGTTAAGAATGAATCACAATAACGATCTGAGCATATTGTGCAGGTAGGAATTGGTGGCATTCTCATGACCTGAAAAATAATACAATTACTCGTAAAAACCCACCAATTTTTTTAAAATGTGTGGTTCACACCAAATTAAATAAAAACCTTTACTTTTGTAAGTAAGTTTTATGACAACCATAGTAAAAGTTATCTAATCGATGTTCTAGGATTCCACTTTTAACTTGGGGCAATATAAAAAATATACTAGATTCTCATCTTCTCCCGCCCTGATTTGTCAAGCCACCTAAAAAAAAATATTTTAATTTTTTGGCAAATCAAAGTCGATAAGAAACCTATTAAAGTGCCATGAGCCTACCATACAATATATAAGGAGTGGTCCCCCAAGTGCTAGACCCATTATTTTTTTTAACAATAGAATATACTTTTATAACAAAGGTTTGTTACATTATTACTGGGAACTCGAGCTTTTCTAAGCGTTTCCTGTAAATTCCACACCAACTAGAACTGTAAGTCCCCTCACTAAATGATACCCCCTGCTGGCAAAAATTTCAAATTCAATCATCTCCCTTTAAAGTTTTCAGCTGTTTAAAATCTTGCTTCATACACATACACATGTCATGTAGACACAACATACATAGTTTCACTGAATTCCTTCAAATGATTTAGAAGGAATTGCACTTACAAGATCATATAACATTGAACATGCTTAATAAAAATTTTAAGTAAAATTATTTCCTTTTAAAGGATCTTGTTTCATGCACATTTCCATATCATGTACTAACACTATACAAAGTTTCACAATTCCATCAAACTGATTAGGGGGAAGTATCCTGACAAGATTGATGGACAGACAGACAGGCTGATTCTAATTAGCCTGCCAAACATTGTTTGCAGGACGTATACAAATTATTTTTAACGATCAGTTGGAACCACAGCCCTTAAAACATGACAATGCAATGACATCAATCATGGAAAACTTCTACTCTTCCAGTGGCTTAGGGAGAAAGAATTTAAGACATGATATGTAGTGAAAATAATCTGAAAAAAATAAAATTTACAACTGGCGATTGCATCGTGGAGTCGAAGCTTTGGTCTGAATTGAATGAGACTGTAAGATTATCAGCAGCAGATGTATTTTCCAAGTCATTCGATCTGACACTATTGTCATCTTGGCTTGTGTTTACTTGGAATGCAAATGGAGATAAGCTGACATTTTGTTGTCTATCATGATTTACATCCGAGTTTACTTTAAATTCTTTAGGCTTGACTTCAGCTGCTTCAGATGTATACTGACCATTTGGAAAAATACAGCTATTTGCACTAGAGTAGTTTTGGAATTCTGTTCTAAGGGCTGCTCCAGCTTCAAAAGTATTCTGAACATTTGTATCATCAACACTACTTGAATTATCATTGTCTGAGCTGTCTGTTATGATTTTTATTTCGCTGTCTGAGTTTGTCAAATCTGGAAGTTCATAATCCTAAAAAAAAAATGGTGAACTATAAACTTCTCAGCATTATTCTTTGTCTAAGCACTTGTATGAAACATGAAAGTATCTAAAACATAACATCATATAAAAAGCTGGATATGACCAGAGCAAGTTTGGGGCAAGAGTGGCCAAAAAGTTAGTTATTTACAATTTATCTTGGATACATATTTTGTGGTGGACACAATACTAGCTTGGATACAAAACAGCAAACAAGTTATTTGCCAGCAAACAATAAAATATCAGTATTTCCCCCCATTTTGGCCCCTCGCCCCTTTTTTAATTCAAAAGGTGCCAGATGTCCCATATTCAATCCCAACCTTTCTTTAAGTGGTAAGTACATGTAATATTGTACCAAAATTTCATAACATTTGAATAACGCCAACTCAATTGATTACACAGAAAACAATGAAATATCCAAGCTTCCCCTGTTTTTGGTCCTTAAAAAAATGGATAGGACTAGAAACCCCAAATTCAGTACCTGCCTTTCAAAACATTATATCAAATTAAAAAAAAAATAGTGAACTAAAACTAAAGTGGTCTATAGTGTACCTGCTCTAATATTGGCTTTGGTTTGGACAACAAATAGATTCTTGGCTTTGAAGTTAGACAGTGCTGTTAGATGTAGTTTGTCAATGTAAATCCTGTTGCTGTTATAACATTCTGTTTAAAGTCTCCCAAGTTGTTTATGAAATCGTGCCACGGGCCTTTTGAAGATTCATCTGAAATAAATTGGGTATTCACATACACTGCACTTAAGTATATACCTTTTCCAAATGACTTGTTCCTAAAGGACATTTTTATCACTTTAATTGTGTAATAAAGATGTTTATTGTATATTTTTTCCAATTTGGTTTTATTTCCATTCAAACTATGTTAATACAATGTACAATTTTTTTTTCCAAAATATAATCACTCAATACAGAGTAAAAACAATATCTTTGTTCTTTGTAAATAACTAAATTAAATCCTTAAAATGTAAGAAAATGTTCTGCTCTTGTTTTAGCTTTAGAAAATAAGGAAAATTTATGAAGTTTCTATTTAAAAAAAATGATTTAAATAAAATACAAGGCATCATACATATTTTTGTAGTGACATATATTCTAGGGTGTTCTAATTAATAAAAACAATTGTTGAGTTCCTCCTGGTCGCCAATAACTTGATTGATTGATTGGTTGTTGTTTAACGTCCAGCAAGCAATATTTCAGCTATCTTCAGGACGTGAAAGTAATAATATTTGGATTATTTCAAGATTTGCAACAATAAGACATCTCTCCTTTAGTACTAAAATGTTATCTCATACAATAATATGAGCATATATACATGTAAAAAAAAAAGTATGTAAAACAATAAAAATATAGATTACAAATTGCCGAAAAAATTAAATTTTACTGTACAAATTAATTTCCTTTAAAAATTTTAAAATCGTGTCGCTTGCGACAGTTGTAAACAAACTACTGTAAGTATTTACAGTATAAAAACGTTCCCGAATGTGCGCCACGTCAATGCAGTCCATCAAGACATGCTTGATAGTGTATGGACTGTTGCATGGCACACACTCGGGGCGCGGCTCATTATTTAAAATATAATTATGTGTCGTCCTGGTATGACCAAGACGACATCTTGTTCAAACAACTTGGTCTCTGCGACCTCTAAAACTTTTAAAATTATTTGTGTGCAGTAGTGGCTGGATCTCGTGAAGTTTATTATGAACTTGGAGATCCCAACCACTCGGCCACAAACTAGAAATATATTTAAAAATTACTGGTTTAAAATCTGTAAAAGGAATATCACAGTTTATAATAATATTCTTCAGGGCATTCTTTGCCTCCTGATCCACGACTGTGTTCCCATGGATTCCCACATGACTTGGGATCCAGAAAAACACAACATCTTTTCTCAAAGCTATTAGAGATTTGTAAATTTCACAAATTTTTAAAATATAAGGGTTTTTAATTTTGAAATTTTGGATAGCAAGCAGACATGAGAGGGAATCCGAGCAGATAATAAATTTGGTCTCGTCTGAAGAAGCAACTATTTTCATGGCAAGAAGAATAGCTTGCGCCTCGGCAGTAAATACGGATGAGGCAGACGGGAGACGACGAGTTTCAACACGCTCTCCGAAAACAGCGGCTGAGGCAACTTTATCACCGTCTTTTGACCCGTCTGTATAAATAGTGCTATAGTCAGTGTAACACGATTTAATTTCTGCAAAGTGTTGTTGTATTATTAAAGGGTTTGTGTCCGACTGTTTTTGTTTTCGTAAATCAAAAATAAATACCGGTTTGGGGTTTAACCAAGGGGGATTATTTGGAAGTTTGATTGCAGCAATTTCATCTAAATGTATACCTGAATTTTCTAAATGAGATTTAATTCGCAGGCCAAAAGGTTGAATTTTGTTTGGATGGTTTTCGAAAATGTTTTGGTAAAAAGGTTTGAAAACAGTCGTGGGCGGGGTTGCCAGGATATGCCTTTAATTTGGTTGCATATTGCAAAGCGAGCTTCATTCTTCTTTGATACAAAGAAGGCTCGCCTGCTTCTACATATAAGCTGTCTATAGGTGTGGTTCGAAAGGCTCCAAGGCATAGTCGCAATCCCCGATGGTGAACCGTATCAAGGATTTTGACATATGACTTGCGAGCAGAACCATAAATAAAGCAACCGTAATCCAATTTCGATCGAACCAGCGATCTATATAGATTGAGTAAAACATCGCACTCGGCACCCCAGTCGCACCAATAACTCAAGCAAAGTTCAACTTTGTCGAGATTAGGCTAAAAATATAATTATGCAGACTCAACATCTGCAGGATTCTTAGATGTAGTGCTACTTGTGAACAAGTTGTTTTAGCATGTTACTTTAGTGGCCGTCTAGACAAGAAACTTTCCAGGTAAGTAGCATATTTATATTGTGTATTTTGTGTTAAAAGTTCTGGCATATCTTGTACATGTAGTGGTAACAATATTTTAAGGATGATAAGCATATTTTGGTAATCACAAGGTCATGCAGAGCTAGTGGTAAAGTGTTTTTATTTTTTCCATTTTTAAAGAACGTCTGGTAACCTCTTTATGCCTATTCATTTGGAGAAAATTTGATCTCGAGGACATGTATGCCTTATGGTGGTTATTAAATTTAAAATAAATTTTCTGCTACCCTTGAAAGTTGCCTATCATCTTTCTTGGTATACTTTTTTTTCCTGACAGTGCCTAGTCTTACATATGTACAAACACTTGTATTTTACATGTTTCATACACTACGACGTGCCAAATGCGTTTTTTTATGGTGCCAACAGGCGAGACATACTTTAAGTGGCCACCTTGTTTATATGTTTTTCTAAAGATCTCAATAGTTACCATTCGGGAAAAAAAGCTCCCTAGCTTTTTGCAAAATAATGTTGTATGAAGTATCAAACTGAAAATCAATCACTCTTGTTCCTCCGTTCGCACTTCTGACCTGAACTAGTCGATTACCGTCATAGCACAACCATCCTAGAGAAATTTTAATTTGTTCTTTTCTCTGAGGGGTCTTGTTATTGTACTGCAAAGAAATAAAAAAAAAATTCAGTTTTTTCTGATAAAAATTCAGTAAAATTGTCACCTTAATTCAATATTTCATTCAGAACGTTAGTCTGAGTAGTGAATAACCAATGAGGAATCCCTTAATGCAAAATGGCAAATTCCATGTTTTTATCTTGGAACCTCTTGAACCACTTAAAAACAAGGCACAGTTCTGTTAAATTTCAAAAGCAGCTGTGCTGTACTGACAAAGATCACTGAAAAGCCTATTGAATCGGACTGTCTCAATTCAACAATATTGATTTACATCCTTTCTGTTGTTTTGTAAAAGGAGAAAAATATCTGCTGCTGATGGCAAAATATGACTAGAGTGATCCCTATAAAATTTCCCCATACAACGTGCATGCAGGCACAGCACAATTTACTAATTTGAGAACATTACTTGTATATAATTATTCTATGCCAGATGAAATTCTCACCTGAAAAGGTTTCCTTTTCCTGCCACTTCTTACTATATTTACTACTTCCATAAGGTTTTTAGTACTTGCAATTGGAGGAATGTCTGAAATGGATTTGGTAAACAAAAGTAACTTAAGTTTAGAATACTAGTCATGCTAGTAGCATTTACACATCAAAGTGATATCAATGGTGTGTTGGAGATGAACATACGGCCCATATTTGGCCCCTTTTATGAATGAAAAATGGACCATTTAAATTAATTAAATTTCATCAGCCCGTTTCACCCAGAGGTATTCGTTTCTTTTCCAAAATATACTTTGTGTAAATCAGTTGAGAAATCCTTGTGTCATGTTGGCCGAGGCAATTGAAAATTACAATACATGTATATGGGATGATTTTTGACCGGGTCATTAAACATTATGCAAATAAAAAAGTTGCATTTTTGCCCCTTTTTGAGTCCCTTATTTCGAAATGAAACTAGAATTGTTGTCTCCCTTTCGAATTAAAATTGTTTAATTCATAAACAATGACCTTACGGCCAAGGGTCAAGGTCAACCAAGATGGCACGAAACACATTGACTTGTAGTGACCTACCTACATACCAAATATGCAACGCCTAGGTCAACAGACAAAAAATTTGTGGCCCGGACAAGGTTACACTGAGAAGAATAATAGTAAGAAGAAAAATATATTATTGTGTTTTGATGCCAACCATAAGTCACCCAAAATCGCCTTGGATAGTATTCCATTTTAATCAGTATAGTAAGATATGCCTAGATACCGAATTTCGTTGAAATCAGACAAAGTTGACCCTTTACTTGGTCGGGAGTGTAGTAAAATGGCCGCCATTTTAAAAACCGGAAGTCAAATCTTAATTCTGATGGCACCAATGAACTCGGCATACCCAATTTACCCAGATAACTCAACTTTTTGTTCTATTTTTAGTAATGGCTGCCATTTTTAAAAATTCAAAAGTTTATTGTACACCTTTGAGTGACCCTCTATCATATAAAACAAGTTACATTTTGATTGAATAAGGCATCTCATAGAAATAGGGAGGACAAATTCAATGTCTACGAGAAGTGGACAATAATAATAAGAAACGGTGCAAAAACAATAAGTCGACAGAACAACGTTTTGGGTGACTTAATGAGAACTAAAGTAAAAAAAAACTGTGAGCAAAGCTCACCATTGACACCCCCCGCTTCATGATTTCTTCAAAAATGCATGTGTTCTTACTTATGAACTTGAAACTTAATCTAGTGTAGGAAGAGTTGCAAATAAAACATGGGAACCCCCATCCCTCCCCCACCTCAAAGAATAGCAATGTCCATTTTTTTTCTGTGGGAAAACCAGAGTTGTTTACCATTACGGATTTTCCAGAATCATTCCGAATTTGGGTCTAAAAATACGCATCACGGAAAATGCACCCGGAATTACACATTTCCGCCGGTATTACAATTAACTTTCAAATGCTTTTGGTTGTGATTTTGTGAAATTGTAAAGGTATTACAATATTGAATAAACATGTTTTTTTTTATTAATGTTTGATCAATAAAATGTGCATCAGAAAGATGTTTTATAGTAAAAGACTGGCCAGAAACTATTGTTCTAAGTTCGGACGTAGACATTTTATGTGCAAAGTTTCAGATTACGGATAAATGTGCCAAATTACTGAAAAAAATAATTAGGATTACTGGGAGTACTGAAAAGGGGTAAACACCTCTGGAAAACCCAAATATTCCGATCAAAATGTTAAATATAAGGTGCACAATGGCGCTATGTGACAAAGATTCTGTTTACGTTTCATCAAATTCCATTAAGTGGTGTAGGAGCAGTTGCACAAAAGAGGTAGGTATCCCCTTATGTCAATGACAATGTCCATGTTATTCTATGGGAAACCCCAAATATCATTCTGATCAAAATGTTAAATATCTCCTGCACAATGGCACTATGTGACAAGGATTCTGTGCAAGTTTCATCAAATTCCATACAGTGGTGTAGGAGGAGTTGCAAATAAGAGAAAGTGCAACGGACGGACACCACAATCACTATATAAGATGAAGAACTCGTGGTAAAATAATATGTCTCCCTTCCGTGAAGGGGAGACATAAAAAGGCAGGACCCCCAAAATCAATCCTATCCCGGAGAAAACCCCCGACCTGCGGTAGGAAAACTGGAAATCCTTGTCAATTAAGTTGAGTACACCCTGACTGCAGTGAGAATCGAACCCGCAATCTCAGTGTTGACAGACCACGTGATCAATAGTATACGAACTACCTTAACCACTCGGCCACCGAGGCCCCGGTTTAATAGTAAGAAACATAATTGTCAAATTTCATAGCAATTGGCCAACCAGAACAAAAATTATTGTGGGAACAAACAAAAAAGTAGCACGTTTGGCCCCTAATTTCTAAACAAGTAAAGGGGGACCCCCAAAATCAATCCTTTTATGGTATGAAACATTATTGTCAAATTTCATAGCAATCAGATAACTAGAACTAAAGTTATTGTGGGAACACTACAAGTTAACAGACAACAATGACGACAGCATCATACCATAATAGGTCCGCAATTTTTTTGCAGTCATACATTGTCCTTACTGGCTAAAAATTCATCAATTTCTCCTTGTGAAGTTATGTTCACAATCATGCTCCAATATGCATTATTTTGTACAGGTACATTGTAACTTTACATACACGTGTGCTAATTTGATCATAACAACACAAAGAGCATGGCAGAAGCATTTTAAGATTGACTATAAGATCAACCTAATAAGAAAGGATACTAACTTTCTTGTGAGCTTGTTCCTGGTAGATTAAGTGCATCGTTGTCTCTCAAAATGAATAATTCAGCATTCTTATCAATAAATTCAAAACTTCTTGGATTTGTAGCCCATCCCTCATCACTATTTTAACAGCATCAAGCACAGGGATTCCGAATTTTTCTTTGGCTATAATATTAAAATAGATGGTATTGTAATCAAAGACATGATTGATGAGACTATAAATATATATAATTTCGAATATATTTATAAATTATATATAAATTGTCACCATTCAAATCTGGATATCAAAATTTCTTGCAGATTTTTTTTCCATATTCATGATATTTGTACAAATTTATAATATACATGTGTGATACGTTCATTTTATTTGTTTTAATAAAATATGTTTTTAATCAAATTTTGTGTTATCTTATGCCAAGGTATATTGATCTGAGTTCACATGGATTATCTATTTGTGGATTTGCACTTTCTATACAGTGATTTTATATATGTCCAGTCTATTTTGAAGGTGTGTCTGATCTCATTGATTTGATTGGTTCTTTGACCCGAGTATTTCTTATGTTTTTTTCTCTAGATATAAGTAGATAGTTAGATATGGAAGTTTAGAAAAGTTTATTGAAGTTTTTAGTTCAAGTTGCAGTTCATACTATATTTCTTATTTAGTCTTGCTAATGGAATTACATTAGATGTTATAGACATTTATTATAGACACTCATATTTCATACTTGGAAGGATTTATAGTTTATTCTTTGGAATTAGTAAAGCATTCTGAGATTGAGAAGACTTTATATACCAAATATTGTCATCCTACCATGCATAGTTACAGAGGAACTGTCGTGATCCAAAAACTTCAACGTAGTCGCTGGACCGTGAAATTGAGGTCAAGGTCAGGTGACAGGAGACTGACTGGCAAGTACTCATCATAAGCTACCACAGGACCAAATTTGATGGACCTAGGGCTTAGGCTTACAAAGATATGAAGCAAGATGTCCAAGTGTTTACGCCGCCGCCGGATTCCCATACATATGTCTCGCCTCCAGCGACTATCGTCGCAGGCGAGACAAAAAACAAATCAAACACACCTCCATTTTCTTAGGTTGTATCCAAATGTGGAAAGGAATAAAAAATGGAAAAGAAAATCTATTTATTTGTTAATTATATCAAGTGTCAGATTTATATCATTAAATTGCTTTCAAACTTAGTTGGAAGAATAGATTGTAATAATATTCTATTTTGGAATCACCTTATGGGCAAGAAAAAAACTATATAGAAAAAGCATTTAGTATACACATTTCCATTCCATATTTCTGTTCCAAGAAGCCTTCCCTCTAGATAAAGGATGCAAGAATTGATATACATGTTATTTGGAGCAGGATTTTGATTTGTGTCCGCCAAATGTACCTGAAAAGTGGTAAATTACAAATGTTAATGAATTTAAGAAAAATGGGTTTTCTTGAAAAAAGTTGAATTCATGGTTTTGTATTAACCTATTGTTTAATTATGAATGTTTTCCGAAAAAATACATGTACATGTATTTCAAGAGAAACAGATAACTGTGTATAGGGCATTATCTACATGTAGGACAACAAAAACCCAATGGACTTTTCCAAAAATATTCTGTATACACATTTTATACACAATTAAGGCTTTATAACAAAATCTGTGACATACCTTTCCTCATCAAATCTTCAAACTTTAAGCATGGGATTAAAAACCCCATGCTTTTATCGGGATTCCATACTTTGATTAATCTGGTCATTTCCTGTTAAAAGAAAAAAAAGTTACGATTGGAGAAGGACAACTTGAACATGGGAAGATGCAGTAAATATCATCACCATTAAGAACCACAGACCTACTTTGTATTATGTTGTACAGCAAAAACCCGTTAACCGCCAAGAAAATATGATAGCACATGGAGTGTACCATCACCATACATGCATCTTGACCAGTAAGCGAGAATGAGGCTGTTTTTCAAGTGAACCATATATGTACTCGGCCCCCAGACAAATCTTTCCCGTCTTTATGAGATTTTCACGAAATGTAAATTTATGGAAATGCTTAGTTTATTAGTTTAATATCGATAATTTAGACTGCATACAAACGATTATGTACAATACAAAATAATTAATAAAAAACCCAGATTTCCTAAACTTAGGCCTAAAGATTGTTTGGCCAACATTTTAAATACTATATACGAGCCCCAAGACAATTTACCATCAATAATTAAAAAGGCATGCCAATAATTAAAAAAGTGTTAATGCATTTTTAGCCTATAGATACCAAACAAACTATAACATATTTGAAAAAGAAAAACAAAAACCACAAAACAAAACAGAACTAGAGGCTCCCAGGAGCCTGTATTGCTCACCTGAACCTGAAACCAAGCAACCCTTTTTTATCCAGCTTTTCTTTTCTATAAGGAATTGCCCAACACTTCTGCAAAAATCATTAATTTTGACCTTTTAAGGGAAATAACTCCTATAAGGAGGAGCTTTTGATCCTTAGGAGGGAGGTTCACTTCAAAGTTGCTGTACACATGTACCCGTTATACTTTTAACTATCAGACAAAAACTCTCATGACCCCCCCCCCCCCATTTCTATTTGAAGCCAACGTAGCTATGTAGGTAGTCAGCCGTCATTATTTGCACAATTTTGGTAGAAAACATCCTAAAGATGATGTGTGCAATGTTTCAAAGCAGTCCTTTCATTGGTTAAAGAGGAGAAGATTTTTAAAATCAATTAAAATTCATTAAAAACATGTTCAAGGAGAATAATTCCTTAACGGTTCATCAGACAATCTTGACCCTTAAGTCATTTTTGTAGCTCTCATAGAGCAGAACAATTAAGCAATGCTAATTTTTTCTCTAGTTTTAATAATTTTCAAGATTTTGAGGCAAAAATCATCAATTTCGACAATTAAAGGGCAATAACTCCTATAAGGAGTCGTCATACAACTTTGACCCAATGGAGTGTTTTGTCGAGCTTTTGATGCTGTATTTTGACCCCACTGTTCTATTTTTAGCCATGACAGCCATGTTGGTTGGTATGAGGCCATGATTTGTGCAAACTTGGTACAGGACATTTTACTGATGATGTGTGCAAAGTTTCAAAGCAATCCCTTCAGTGGTTTTGGAGGAGAAGTTTTTTAAATAAAAGTTAACAACGACGGACGCCAAGTGATGGCAATAGCTCACCTGACGGGTCAGGTGAGCTAAAAACTGAGCCACAAGCTCACACAAAATACCCCTGCTCCCTAAAATCAATCTGATCAAATTTTAAAAGAGGAGGTGCACATCTACATTATGTCACAAAGATTGTGTGAAAGTTTCATGAAAATCCATTGAGGGGTTGAGGAGTAGTAGCAGATAAGAGATGGGTACCCATAGGTGGAAGGACGGACGGAAGGACACCACAATCACTATATACCCCCAACTTTTTAAGCGGGGGGTATAACAAAACACTTAATTCAGGGTTGTCCATGTTCTTTAATAATGAACATGCATTCATATTGCTCCCCACCAATGTTGTCCCTAAATATTTAGGCGCCAGTTTTCCAGACTGTTACAAGTATTTATTATTTGCACAAATCATTCAAGTTTTATTCAAGGTAATTTTAACAATAATTTTCTCTAGAATGCAAATGATTTGGGGGGGGGGGCTAAACTCGAATCTTGGTCCCTTAAAGTTTTAACTTCTTGGCTTCAGTCTTAGTCTTGCACATTACAGATTAGTGCATTATTTAAAAATCTTTGAAACTTTTGAGACGGGGCCTTGTCACATTAATTATCAGAGAAAACACAACAAGCAATCTGCCCGAAAAGCTATACCATATTTGTTTTTAAATTGTTTGTATCCATGAACCAACAGACTAGATTTAATGATATGACAATCTAGGTACACCATGTATAATACATTCATTCTACTTTGATATGTGACCACATGACTTGTTACTTAATATCGATTTTTATTTTTTTCCAACCTATACATATATTGTGACATAGCATATATTCCACTGTTCAACTATAATTATATAAATAACAACCATTTCAAGTTTAGTTTAAATCAAGTACTAAAAAATTTAAATTTAACAGTATTGGCGGTGTTCGACTCTGCTGTTAATTCCAAAAATGGGGCTGCCAACAAATTCTTGTACGGTGCAGCCCCAGCAAAGCAAATTAAAGGCACATAACTCACATTGACAAAGGGAAATAACTCCTGCACATGGAGTTTTGCATTGCATTTTCATCAAAGTACGCATACATATATATATATATATATATATATATATATATATATATATATATATATATATATATATATATATATATATATATATATATATACAGTAATTACAAGGCACATAACTCCTGCAAATGGAGTTTCAATATTAGCATGAAAACGTTCATTTAAGCAAATTTCTACAGCAACGGTGATAAAATAATGCATTATTTACATTTGTGCCAATCACATTAAATCCAGTGAATAAACAAGTTGACATCAAACTTCCACTTGACCCTGAGTGACCAGTTGAAGGTGACGCGCAATGGCCGCAAGGTGGGGGAAGAGTCACCTTTACCCTATGCAGCCGAGCCCAACCTACAGAAAATTTAACCATACCCCGAGAAAGTTATAAAAACAAATTCCTCGGTTGTACCATTCATTAATTAACATATTAATTTACCACAACAGATAGCAAACACTATTGGGAAATGGACAGATTCATTTCTAGCATATATACTAGTGTTCAGTTCACCCAAACACTTGCATGCGACTTCAAATTGGCACCTACAATAAATGCTAGAATCTCAATTATGTGGGTTTATGCAAACATAATCTGTATATGTACCAACACGTACACTTTTAAATGCTCACTACTGGATCCCGTCCCCTTTTTTATCATGTCCTTTTAATAGAAATCAGACCCAGCTTCTGGGCCTGCCCTGTCGCTTTGAATACCAAACTAATACTTCTCCACTGCACTCCCAAGGTATGGGCAGCCAATAACTGGTAAACGCTTTCAGGCACCCAGATCTTTTGGTATTGCAACATTTAGAAAATTTCCCAATCAAAATTGAACTGTAAAGTAAGGAACTTGAGACATATCGCAAAAATGGAAAGTCCACATCTCCAGTCAGTTAGGGATTCCAGGTGACTGTGTCATATCATTGGAACAGTCAAATGAAGGTATTGGGAACTTATTTTACTGTTCACTTATATTTAAATAAATGTTATTTAACTGAAAACCGGCATGTTGATCTGAGCATCCAGTTCATTTTACCTACATGGCACTTTTTTTTTACGACATTACACGTTTTTACCCATTTTTGCAAGTGAGCCCATCAGTTCTCTGGATTTGATCTTAAATGAAGAAAACCAGCATGAAAACGATGTGTTAAATTTATTTTTATTAGAAAATCTTTTAAAAGATGTATATATTGTTCTGTAGAAGTTTCATTAATTTACTGTTCAAATAACTATCTTTAAACGAGCAACGCAATTTTGAATTCCGGTTTTCCCAAACCTAAACACGCCCCAAACTAGCAGATAGATGGTAAATGTGATGCAATCCCCCATGTATTCATAAACGACATTCGAACACATCTGTCTTTGATACTCTGATTATTATCGTTCAAACTGAAGACCGTAAAGCAACGCCACAGAAACAGTACAAAAGTTCAGTGAATGCGCAAACGTATCCTGGTTTTGCCGGTTCTTGATAGCGTAAGATATTATGGAATAAAACTTTGTTTTTATCTAATAGATATTTTTTTATTTACCCATTTGTTTCATAGATAAACTCCTACATACTTGCAAAAAATTACAAGGAAGTGTCCGGTTATTGCAAAGATCGTCTAATTTTTCGAACGACCTAATTTTTGACATATTGTATACTACGTCACCAGTTCTCGATAATGTATGCTTAATTAGCTATGTATAACAATTTTGACAATAAAATACCATAAAATGCAATTAAAAATATTATTCATATAAAATTTGTTTAAATTGGAGTATTGGTTTAAAAGATAGGACCCGTCTATTGTACTATAAGTTGAAGAAATTTTTGGGATTACGGAAAGGTATCGAAAATATATGGTACTCTGCATTTGGGAGAATTTTAAACATCTAAACGCGGAACCTGTTTATTTTTTCATTCCAGAAGAGCAAAAGTGGTGTCATAAAGGAAAATTGCCGACAAACAGAAGACATGTGCGAATCCGCGTTTTATGACAAAATGCATTTTTGCATGACTATCGAGAATAGGTTACTATCAAGAAAGAACAGGTCAAGGCACGATACTTATCTGCTCTTTGACTTTGTATTTACGTCTCCGATTCATGTTTTTTTTAATAAATACTGTATACATCATTCAAGTCCTACGATTAGTTTTTATTATTATTCACTTTGTTATAACATATTGTTGTCAGACGATGAAAGCAAAAGATGCAAATATTGTAATATTTGCCACGTGGTTTGTTAGATTCGAGTAAATGGCGTAAATTCAAAACAATTCATTGATTTGTTACAAAAAAGCGTTAAAAATAAATTGTGTAGCTAAATACAATATGTTTTATCGTTGCGTAACTGTTCAAGTTAAAATTGATCTGTTTCAATGCATTTAAAAAAAATCTATGTGCAATGTGCTAAATGCATCTTACCAAGCAGGTTGCAGCGTACAAAAAGAACGAAATTTCGCGGCACAATTGCTTAAATACCCAAGGGTGAGATAACTCCTCTGAAAGCAAGATAATCTACAATTTTCAAAGCACTCGAGGCACTGATATCGAACAATATGGATGTTTCATGATAAATTCAATGGAATAGATGTGATTGTTGACCATTATTAAAATTTCATTTTTAAAGAGATATCGGTTTCGTCCGATTTTAGGCTAAAGCCTACTCCATATTATGGCTCAGTCATTAAATATTTTGTCGTTTCTTTGACTTCTTTACCTTTGTTCGATAAAATACATTATTACAGGAACATTATAAAACGTGTTAAATAAAATTCCTCATTATCATTAATACTTGAAAATCACTGCCCTAATAAGCTGTTATCGCATGATCACTGATATCTTAAGCAATTAAGTAATAAGAAACATTTGGCATGCCTGTAACTTTCCTGGTCATTCAGTTTTATGGCCCTGCTCTGATAAATACGCATGCTAAACGGACCTGCCCTGAGAGAAATACTTATTTCAATACCCTGTGGCCCGTATTGATTTCAAAACAGATTGGATTATAAACAAATGGCTCCAAGGAGCCTGAATCGCTCACCTGGTCTTAAAAAACGTCATTTTGTTACCTTGAAAGGGCCTTAACCCCTATAAGGAGTCATCGGACATCTTTGACCCAATGGAGACTTGTAGAGCTCAATGAGCTATTTAAAGGTTTAAGCAACAACAGTTTTTCTCTAGACCCCCTGGTCTATTTTTAGCAACCGCGGCCATGTTTTTTGACGCATCTAAAATCGAAACACACCTTCTGTGCAGGACACCCCAAGGATTAATCATACCAAGTTTCATTAAATTCTGTTCAGTTGTTTCAGAGGAGAAGATTTTTGAAAAATTGTTAACGGACGACAGACGACGACGACGGACGCCAAGTGATTGCAAAAGGTCCAGGTGAGCTAAATAGTATAATGAACTGGCTATTATTCTGTATAGGCCCAGGTATTGATTCTCGGTCAACTGTTTGGTCCTGTTTAATTATCTCAACAAATTGCTAAGTCGCTTGGTTTAAGACGTCTTAATTAAAATTTTGAAGACTTATTTATCACGATAAGTTGTTAAGACGACTAATTTATCGCTGTAAATTTAAATTTTCAAAAAATCCTTTTTTTCTTTTATTGTCTTACAAAGTTTTACTTTAAATTAAGACGACTTATTTAACACGATAAGTTGTTAAGACGACTAATTTATCGCAATATAAATTGAAATTTAAAAATCCATTTCGTGCTTTAATTATCAGTTCTAGTTAAAATTATCAATTTAATTATCTTGCCAAATCCCTAAGTTGCGTTGTTTATAACGTATTTATTTGATTTTGTCTTAATTGTGACGCGTTAAGTTTTTGGTATTATTTTCCCACACTTTTCGGCAGACAGCTCAAGGGAAAGATGGATGATGTAAGTATCCATATATGCGCAAGAATTAAAAGGATAATTCGATAATTCTGTGCGTTTTTTAAACAGTCTGTTGCATTTTGCACTAAAGTCCCCTAAACTATTCCTCATTCTGAAAGATCCATTGCCTTCAACAGGTACCCGTGGACAGGCCTCCCTTTTTGTATTGCTCCTGTATGAAATCTGTTAAAGGCTGTCAGTTATATTCTGGTCTTGGTTCAATAAATTTTTAACGAAAAAATATTCGTTTCCAGTCTCTGACAATGTGCCGCTCGATTGATAAAATATATCAGTCGAGCGGAACATTTCAAAAACTTGGTATTTTGTAGAAAAAAAATTATTCTGTTAGAAATAAAACGAATGAAGACTAGATAATAATTATGGTTTTTAAAGATTTTACAAGAGAATACACAAGGGGGTTCTTTCCAAATGCAAGTACCTGTGGTGCCTGTGTAACAGTAAATTAAGGCCGGCCGGCAGTAAAAGAATTGGCTACTTTTTCCACGTGACTTTTTCTAATAAAAGAATTCCACGCTCCTTACTTTCCTAGGTATTGATCAACGGACTAATTTTCCTATGAAAACCTATCCCAGATTAGTAAAAAAAGTCATGTACTTTATTTCCTAGAAAATTCATTCTTATATTGACTATGAAACTCAGTTATGACTTGTTCGGTCGGTTTCCTTTGCTATTTTCCTTGAAGAGATAAAAAGTGTTTACCATAAATACAATTTATGTTTTGGTATTTAACACAGTGCATATAATTTGTTTTATAAGACAATTGATAAATTTGAGTAAAAACATGTTTATAGAAATGTTGGTCTGTCCGGAATTTTTTACCTCAGTCGGTTGTAAGAGTTCCTTAGAGCTCATGTTTGTCTTGTTGTCTTTGTATATATGTACCGACTATAAATAAAATTTACTTACTTACTTACTTTACTTACTTACTTACTTACCGGGACTAAATTATCGCTTACACCTGCATGATTTCGGTCAAGTAAAAAACTAGTAAAATTAAACGTGATTAATTCTAGTATAAACATGTTTATTGTTCCTAGAAATTTTTTCCTATATAAGGCAAAAAATTACATTACATCAACGTAAGGAAGTGCCTCTTCTCCGATCTGCGCGAGACCCATACAAAGAAACGTAACCGTGGATTGGTGCACGTGTATTGCAACCCCTGAAATTGAAAAGGAAAAAAATCGTGACACTCGTGACTCCAGACATGTATCCATATAGTTGTGTTGATTTAAACGCAGTAAGTATCCTATATTACATTGCAATGCATTATAGTTATATGCATGGCTTCTGACTCCGAGGACGTAAAACAACAATCAATCAATCTGATTTCGATCGTTCTGTTCGGGGTCGGGTCGTTCCGCCCCGATTACCAGTTCGCCCTGGGTCGATTCGCCCCGGGTCTTTTCGCTCCTCTTAATAAAAACAATGTGTATCTTTAAACAACAAAGCGTATTTTCGCAAAAATTAGCTTATATTCGAACTTTGTGTATAAAAATTTTAATTATAATGTCATTTGTTAATTACTTTATCAAAATAATTAAAAACAATAATTTGTTAATCACTGTCAAATACCAATTATCACTTTTTAGTGTGATGATTAAAAGAAATTAAATTATGTAATGATTAAATAAAATCTTTGATCTAGAGCTTTGCAGCTGTTTTAGTGTGCTAGCTGTTGTTTATTTTGTTAAACCGACTCCATTAAATAAATATATTTAACATTTGGTTGTTTGCTTTTTCTGAACCAACAAATTTACTCCATTAAGGTAATGCACTTCAACAAAAAAATAGTAAATTATTAAAGAAAGCATAACACAAGCACACGTTATGAACACAGACAATTATCAGACATCAAACGTATATATCATATAAAAGTAAGGGTGAAAGGAAATCTGCTAGACAGATATATTATATGGTTGTCATAATACTTAGACGTTTGTATATAATTGACTTGCTGTGACTGTATGACAAGTAACTATGTCATCCTATATAATGTATACAAAAATGCTTAATTAGATTACTGTCAGATTAATATGCATTGGTTACGAAAATTCCATCGTCACACGCTAGTACACATGTACATGTACAATGTCTATGTTTACGATTCACCTCGGTTAATGAATTATAGCAGATTTGGCTGAAGGGTCTAAACTTAATGCAGGCGAATGGGTGCCACAATGTCGCAACGGTGCGAGTTCGAATCCCGCTAAGGGTAACAGGGCTCATGCTAGGTCAAAATTATAGGGAGAAGTCACTTCTCTTTTTAGGGGGTCTGACAGGGAGAATGAGGATAGAACAGGGAGAAGTGGGTGGACAACAGGGAGAAGTAAAGCGCGTAAATAATAAACATGACGCGGTATCAAAAATACGAAGATTTCTTACCAAAATGGGAATAAAATTTGAAAGGCGACATAAGGCGATTCTACAAAATGAAAGGGTGACTTCACTTCGCTTTTGAAGATGATCAAGGGCAAAGTGGAACCACAATAAGGCGACTTCTTCGCCCGAGACGCTCTCCAAACGCGAGCCCTGGGGTAAGCACAAAATTTGACAGTATTAAAATCTAATTCTAACAGTGTTGGGCTTAATTTGTAGAGGTTTATATAAATATTTTGATATTAACCCTGTATTTCTGATGTTTTCAGAAATCCGCTGGACAGATATTTTATTTTGTTGTCACAATACTTAGACGTTTGTATATATATAATTCTCTAACTTTTGCGTCATATTCAGACCGCTTGACTGGTGTGGAAAAAATATTTCTCGTCACAAGTGAAAATGTGGTTCTCAGCAGTTGATTGGTTAAAAATAATAACGTCATAATAAGAACTCATGACATCATAAACAAAACACCTTCCATTTACAGCGTTGGGATAATTTGTGCTCCATTTCGCAAATTTACTACTTTTTAAAATTAGAGAAACAGAATCCTACATAAGTACTCTTGGGTTATCCGATTTACCAATCTCGATAGTTAAATTATGGAAATTTAAGTCCTCGCCAATTACATAATTTAACTATCTCAATCGGAGAAATCCGATAATCCACTAGTACCAATGTAAGATCATATATATATATATATATATATATATATGCCACTGTTTCTAAGTAGGTCCTTAAGCGCTTATTAGACTTAGAATTGTATTTTTTATGCCCCACTTGAAAATGGGGGATACCGTATATAGTGATGGTGGTGGATGTCGTTCCATTCATTAAACTTGGAGGTACCCATATCTTCTTCTCCTCTCCACCATCAGCACTGGATGGATTTTGATGAAATTTCAATGGAATCTTTGTCACATATAGTGTCGTTGTATACTTTTTGATTGGAATGATATTTAGGATTTCCCATAGCGAAACATGGACTTGTCATTCTTTGAAGTAGGGGATACCTATCTCTTATCCACAACTACTTGCACCACTGAATGGTATTTGATGAAACTTTCACAGAATCCTTTGTCACATGGTGCAATTGTGCACATGATATTTTACATTTTGACCATAAAGATTTTTGGATTTTTCAACAGCAAAGCCCTGGACATTGCCATTCTAAACAAAGGGAGCTGGGGTTATAAGTTATGGGGACAGCAAAGTTTTTTACCTATTTAAGTCTTTATTTTGTTTCTAATATGTTTTTTGATTTTCATGATTAATTTTGCATTGGTTTGTTTAATTTCCCAATAATGCATATGTCAGTTAAATGTTTTACTTGGGTTATAATCAAACATGAGTCAGGGATCTCATTTAATACTTGCAAAGCAACCTTCAGTGCAGTCTGCATTTTGATTTTAATACAGCTATTATTTCCGATATTTTTTTTAATTTCAGAACAAAGTACAGATGCCCTTGAAAGTATTTACCTTTAACAGAATGGTTAGGAAAGGAATAGTGACCAATTCCTTTACTGACTTGAAAGAAAAATGTAAGTATTACAGTTAATTTACCGATTTGTGATTTGCGGCTTAGTACTAGTAATCTTGACCTGATTTTTCTTTGGTCATGTTAATGATGATAACTTCGTTTGTTTTGATAATCAACTGAATTCTATACATATACAATAGATTCTAATATGACATCCTTCAAGCACTTTGGAAACAAACTTCTATTTAAATATTCAATGTTCCCACCAATTACAAAATCACACCCCGGTGTTTTTGCTTGCCGTTTTTATCATTTCATATTGTACCATTGTATTAAGAAAATTCAATAGAACAAATGTTTTCACGATAACACATCCATATTCTATACAATGCTTTTATTGTTTACGTCACAAATCTTCCTTTACTTTTGCTACATTGTGTTTTCAAGGACCTTGAGTTGTTTACAGTGATGTTCAATGGTATTCTGCCAAACCGCGAGACTTTTCCTGCCTCCACCACAAACGAACTTATTGTATGAAAATGAAAACACAACTGAATTAAAAAATGCTGAATAACCGTGGAAAACGATTTAAATTTGCACCATTTTGGACCTACAACAGGAGCATAAGCTCGACCAAATGCACCGTAAGCAGTTTTCATTTGTTACGCAAAAACAGCAACACGGGAAATGATCTTTATTGAAGAAATTTCTTTTTTCGTCTTTGAAGATGCACGTGAAAAATGCTATGTTGATAATTTTTCAGTATATGGATAATGTGACGTAATTTTATTATAATTGTGCTAATATTTGCATACTGTAACAACCATTCCGTAGTAAGAATCCAGTAATTTACATATACGACACCTTCCCAAGATGCAACACACTATTTTCAGGTTTCTCAATGTTTATCATGTAGTAAGTATAATTAAACAGACACGAAAAAACAGCACTAATTATAATGATCAATCTTAAACACAAAACCGATAAAAAAAAATGGTGGCACTGTTAAAAGATATCAAAATTGACCATGGCTGATTATATATGCATCTTCTTTTGGACATAAGAGTGCCGGAGGAGTGATTCAGTCCCACTCTGCTACATTACTAGTAATGGGACTAAATTTGTACCCTCGACAAAAAAAATTGCTAAAAGTGGACATCAACATCTTTCAAACTAAAAAACGAAGTTTTATTTGCTAATTGCATATTGAATATTTTGGATGAGGCTGTAAAAATATGATGTAGTTTTTATTTTGTAGGACAATTTTGTAATAAATTGTAAAACAATTTTTAAATTTTGGAGGGCATTTACATTATTTTGGGGACCTATAATTTTTATAACCTCAGATGAAATTGAATATGCATACTTGTGCTTTGTTCAAAGAAAATGAATGATTACAAGAAATGTACTTTTGAAATTTTGTTCTTTTGTGCACGTATTTATATGATTATGTTTGTTATTATGAACTTTTTAATTTTGTTTGTGGCTGAAGCAGCTAAATAATTAGTCAAAGTATTTTTTAATGGCACTTGGCATGTCTTAAGGGCATATTTTTCAATCCAGATATATTAAAATCTACAGAAAAGTTGCACATACATTGAAGTTGTTCATCTGCTTTTATGGTATTGTTGAATAGTTGTTTCCCATTTGTTCCCAAATTTTGTGATAACCAGATTTTCAGCAAACTTTATGAAGAGGGTTCCAACTTTGTGAAATCAACTCCACAGCTTTTAACTCAGATCTCTGAAAGGCCATAGAAAGATTGCAAACAAATAGAAATTCTGCACTGCTATTTGGAATACTTTCAGAAATTTGATCCAATTTTTCCATACTTGGGGAAAATAGTAATTTTTTGTTGAGCAATTTTGAAAATAAATTGTTAGATTGTTATACAACTTTAAACTTTCAGAGGACATTTACATACTTGGGGGACATATAATTTTTATAACCTCAGATGAAATAGAATATGCATACTTCTGTTTCTCTCAAAGATGAATATTACCTTAATTTCAATATCAGGTGTTAATTAATCCCAGTGGAAAAAAAGTGTCCTGTCTGTTATGAAAGGGAAAGGAATGCATGTGTTGTATTTTGCACACATACTTTTTGTTGAGTGTGCTCTTCAGGTGGAGTGCATGGGGCAGAGCTGCCACGATTGTAGAGTTTATTCGAATGAGTACAATAAATGTACTTTTGAAATTTTGTTCTTTGTGCACGTATTTATATGATTATGTTTGTTATTATGAACTTTTAATTTTGTTTGTGGCTGAAGCAGCTAAATAATTAGTCAAAGTATTTTTTAATGGCACTTGACATGTCTTAAGGGCATATTTTTCAATCCTGATATATTAAAATCAACAGAAAAGTTGCACATACATTGAAGTTGTTCACCTGCTTTTATGGTATTGTTGAATAGTTGTTTCCGATTTCTTCCAAAATTTTGTGATCACCAGATTTTCAGCAAATTTTATGAAGAGGGTTCAACTTTGTGAAATCAACTCGGCTTTCAACCCAGATCTCTGAAAGGCCATAGAAAGAATGCACATGAATAGAAATAGAATAGGCATATGCTTTGCATCAAGGCAATTTCTTACTTTTGTGATTTTTATAATTTTTGTTTTAGTTTTTTTCCTTATAATGTGCTATTTTACTTTTAAGATTTTTATCAAGATATCATTACGTTGCATGATATATTAAACTATCAAATAATAATCTCTGTTGTCATATATGATCAAGTTGACTTTTTCAAACATTTATAAAACTTACTATGTGTGAATGGCAGAATGAATACAGATGACTGGCTGAAAAGTTCATGGATACAGAACAATGTATAAAAAGCATAGTAGCAATTTTTTGGAAAGAGAAAAATATTTATTGTTTGGATTTTACACCAAAAGTGTGAGATTATTATCTTCAGATACACACAGCACAATAGATACCACAATATCAGTATTAGTAAAGGAGATTATATAGGAAGGTTATTGTTGTGAACAAATCACTTTACAATACAATATTACACAATATACATATCCATAAGAGCATGCACTGTAGAAAACACATGTATGCATATATGGTTTAGTCTAAAAGAAATTATTATTTTAATACCGTATTTTGTTGTGGACCCAACTACGGTGTTGTCTTATCTGCAGGTCAGCAGACATGCATCAGTTTGTAATGGTAACTTGAGTTACCCTAAACTTTGTGCAAGAGTTATTCTGATCTCGGTATATATTGGACGTTCCATAAGAAAGTGGTGGATATTTTCGGCTTCATTCTGAACTCGTTATATTTACTTCAAAGAGATCCGCGTTAAGGTACGACGCTGAGCATCGAAGATTAGTAAGATTGATATTGATCTTAATGGGTCCCTATGAATAATAAGGAGCTGTATCATTGGAATATGGTAATTGCCTCGTCCTGATTTAAATTTGGATGCAGATTGTAATTCACTGATCCACAACTGTTCCAAACCTCGAAAGCATATTCGAACAGTTGTCTAATATAAACGGTATGAAGCTTTTAAATGTTATTTCTACTTGGTCTGAATTTACTTTCTCAACACATTTAGATGTTAAGTAACGTTTTTGAACACATTAAAATGGGATGACCACTTGGCATCTTGCCATGTTTATGACATTCCTCAATAGGTTGATTGATCGATTGGATGTTTGCTTTAGGTCCACCGAGCTGTATTTAAGCTGTATTCAGGAGGAGAACAAGCTAACAATCAACAGAAAAAGGGGGTGGGATGGGACACGGGGAACACAATTTAGACTACCGCTGGAAAAGTAGGGAGTTATGGATAGGGGCAGAAAATGGAGCCTTTTGTAGCGACTACAATGAGCCTACTCTTTTTTCAATATTTACAAAAGGGGTCTTTATCGTGCAAGGAGCGTGGCACTCGCCTAACAAGTGACCAACATAGTCCACGGGCAGGCTTTTCATATTATGACCTGACACCCCAACGAGAGTGTCCCCCCTATCCGCCACCCAGGGACGCGCCGGGCTGCTCTGGGTCGAGCACTGGGAATCCTCCCAGTAAAAATTTCTTTTTTTTATGTGTTAAAGAAAATCATAATTTCTGTCTTTCAAGGATTAAATTCCACAAGCCATCTTCGCGACGAATCATCTAAAATGTTTAAATCGAATTTATAGTACTTTTTGAATATTTTGTTGATTATCTCCAGAATAACTGAGAGATGTATCATCAGCAAACATACGCGATAAAGACCGAATATCGCCTATATCATTGATGTATTTAAAAATAATAGTGGACCTAAAACAACCCTGAGGTTAGCCAGCTTTATTATTTGAAAGCGATGACGAAAAAGATTGCATAGCATTTTCTGTTGTCTATTAGATACATAATCTTCAAGCCAATTATAAAGCTTGCCTTTAATTCCATATGCATTTAATTTTGAAATGGACCTTTATGTCACACACTATCGAATCTTTGGAAAAAATGCAGAAAACCAAACAAGTTTCTCGCTTTTCCAAGTGATTTAAGAACAGTTGTGTGATAGGGTCATTTTATTTGTTTGTTTTAATAAAATATATGTTTTTATCAAATTTTGTGTTATTATTTTATTCCAAGGTATATTTCTGAGTTCACCTGGATTATCTATTTATGGATTTGCACTTTCTATATAATCTATATATTCCCAGTCTATTTTGAAGGTGTGTCTGATCTCTTTGATTTGATTGGTTCTTTGCCCTGAGTAGTTCTTATGTTCCTTCTCTAGATACATGTAGATAGTAATGGAAGTTTAGAAAAGTTTATTGAAGTTTTTTAGTTCAAGTTGCAGTTCATACTAAATTTCTTATTTAGTCTTGATAATGGAATTACATTAGATGTTATAGACATTTATTATAGACATTCATATTTCATACTTGGAAGGATTTATAGTGTTTGGAATTAGTATTCTGTGATTGAGAAGACTTTATAAGAGGTAAGTTATTATTAGTTCTTAGTGTACCTTGGATGAGATTATTATCATGTTATTAGTATTTTGGTAAGTTTCGTGAATCCCTGAAAGTAAGAGATTTGATAGTTGTGTAAGTTTGTTATTTTGAGAGAGTTTTGTATGAAAGTGTATGAAAGAGATTTTAGAGTATTTTCATGAATGACCTTGACCTTTTTGTCGTGTAACACATTTGTGGTCATTTATTCATTGTGACATCATATTTTATATTGATTTCATAATTATGTGAGATTTAAATGCAATTATGATTTGATAATTCATAACTTTACATATGATATAAATGGTTTTATAACATTTGACTTGAATCATATTGAGGTCAGGTTGCTTATTATTTCTTATATTGCTTATATTGCGAATTGTCAAATACGATAATTTCATTATAGTTATTGGAAATATTATTTAGAAAAGATATTGTATTGATAAGACCTTGTATATTGCATATTCAGTGGTTGCATATGATATATTGTTATTTCCTTAATTTAAATGTGATATTTATTTTATTTTTGTTATTATATTTGTAGAGTTTAATATTGGATTAATAAAGAATCCTAGAAATGAAACTACTTGTGTTTTCCTGATGCACAAAGAAATTTCACACTTTTACATTGGCGCCCACGTAGGGAGGCAACTCATATTTTACAGTGCTGGACATGAAGAGCTGCTATCATCAAGTCGAGATCGAAGAAGACCACAAACAGCGTACCGCATTCACCGTTGGACCCCTAGGCTTCTTTGAGTTCAACCGCCTACCATTTGGACTTTCCAACGCCCCAGCCACATACCAACGCCTCATGGAAGAATGCTTAGGAGACCTACACACACGGATCTGCTACATCTACTTAGACGATTTGATCATCTTTTCGAAGACCATGGATGAACACTTAGACCGTCTTCGACAAATCTTTCAGCGACTTCGAGATGTAGGACTCAAGCTTTCGCCTAAGAAGTGCTCATTTTTCCAGACCCGTGTTAAGTACATCGGACACATCGTATCAGCTGATGGTGTGGAACCTGATCCCAAGAAAATTGACAAGGTTGCAAGTTGGCCAAGACCGAAGACACCAGAGGAAGTTCGTCAGTTCTTGGGATTTGTCGGCTACTATAGGAAGTTCATCCGAGACTTTTCCAAGATAGCTAGACCACTTACAGACCTTATGCCAACAACCGGAAGAGGGAAGACGAAAGGAAAGAAGAAAGTAATAGAACAGGCACCATGGAAGTGGACGAAGGATCAAGAGGACTCATTTCAGACTCTGAAGTCTAAGCTGTCATCACCACCCATACTTGCCTTTCCCAATTATAAGGAACCATTTGAGGTACACACAGACGCTTGTCAAACAGGAATCGGAGCGGTGCTTTACCAAGAACAAGAAGATCAGAAGAGAGTCATCGCCTTTGCCAGTCGAGGATTGTCCCGAGCTGAAAAGAACTATCCAGTACACAAGCAGGAATTTCTCGCACTAAAATGGGCCGTTACAGAGAAGTTCAACGATTACTTGTTTAGGAACCGATTCACTGTAGTGACCGACAACAACCCTTTGACCTACATTTTGACGTCAGCCAAGCTAGATGCAGCAGGACATCGCTGGATAGCTGCCCTTGCCGCGTTTGACTTCAACATCGTCTACAGGCCAGGCCGACACAACGCAGATGCTGACGGATTATCAAGATTGCCAGCCATCATAGGTCAACAGAAATGTCCATCAGAAAGACCAGCATACCGACAGAATAGAGACACAGGTAACATACCAGTAGATTCAGTGAAAGCTATATGCAGTTCCATACAGCGACAACCTTTTGTGGAGTGTTTAGCAGTCACTACCGAAGACCTTATTGGAGATGTAGGAACAATACCAACAAAGAAGATCGACATAAGAGGAGAGCAGTTACGTGATCCAGTCATAAGGATGTGGATAGAGCATGTAAATAGCGGACAAAGACCAAGGAAAGAGAACATTCCGACTACACCAGCACACAACCAGATGTACAACAACTTTGAAAGATTGATAATCAAAGATGGGATGTTGTACAGAAGGACAACTATTGACGAGAACACGAAAGATCAGCTAGTACTACCACGCTCTCAGATTCCAACAGTCCTAAGAGCACTGCACAACGACATGGGACATCAAGGTCGTGATAGAACAACATCGCTAGTAAAGGACAGATTTTTTTGGTATGGGATGACAAAAGATGTAGATGACTGGATACAGAAGTGCCCAAGATGCCTGAAGCGAAAGAGTCCAACCAATGAAAGAGCTCCCTTGACAAACATCGAGACATCACAACCCATGGAAATACTTTGTATGGACTTTTTGACTTTGGAACGATCAAAAGGAGGATTCCAGTACATTCTGGTAATAACGGATCACTTTTCGAGATACGCACAGGCGATACCAACCAAGAACATGAGTGCTCGAACAACAGCAGAAGCGTTTTTCCACCATTATGTAGTACATTATGGTTTACCAGAAAGGATTCACTCGGACCAAGGAGGAAATTTTGAAAGCAAGATCATGAAAGAGCTGTGTAACATTTCCGGAATCAACAAATCTAGAACCACGCCATACCATCCAATGGGAAATGGCCAGTGTGAGAGATTCAACAGGACACTACTTAACATGCTTGGAACACTGGAAAATCATCAGAAATCAGATTGGAAAACATACCTTGGTCCAATTGTTCACGCATACAACTGCACAAAACAGGAAACAACTGGATATTCACCGTACACGCTTATGTTTGGAAGAGAACCACGCTTACCTATTGATCTGGCGTTTGGTATCGAAACTGAGAAAGAAAAGACAACAACAACGAAGTGGAGAATCTAAAGGAAAGATTGAAGAAATCCTATGAATTGGCATTGACATCAGCCAAAAGAGCACAACAACGTCAGAAGAAGAATTATGACACTAAGTGAGAGGAGCCATAGTACATCCAGGCGACCGTGTACTTGTGAAGGTATTGAGTTTTGATGGCAAGCATAAGATTGCGGATAAATGGGAAGATGAAGCATATGTCATTTTGGATCAGCCTAACCCGACTATTCCTGTCTACAGAGTCAAGAAGGAAAGTGGACAAGGCAGATTGAGAACCTTGCACAGAAACCTACTCCTGCCTATAGGATCTGTTTCTGTTGAGGAGGAAGTACAGGAGAAGCTCAGACCTACTCCTAGACCACGATTAAGAGCCAGGAAAAAAGAAATTGAAGAACAAAGACCAAGTCTTCACGACAGCACTTTAGCCAGTACTGAAGAGAGTGATGACGAGTCTATGTACTACTATGTTAGAGTTCCTGATGATACTACCTTGAGCATTCCACATGATGCCATAGATGAGTTAGAGACTCAGGATGTTGGAAATACAGTTCAGAGTGAAACTGGTGACGATCAGCAGCTCATCCCTGAACTTCAAGATGCTGGATTCGTTGGTGACGACCTTCCATCTGAAGATGCTAGAACAGATGATCCAGTTCTTGATGCTGATGATGTTGTGACAGAAGCAGTTGCACCTGTACCTGCCACTTCATCTGATGTTGATGATGTAGATCAAGATGATGAGATACCTGGGCATGACGAAGAAGATGTCCGTCAGCCGGACATTGCACCACCTCCAGTAGCACCTAGACGATCTGTACGAGCTAGAACATCAACAGCCACTACGAAGTACAAAGATTTTATTATTTCGAAACAGGGTCAGTACCAACCTGATTGGAAGACCAGAGCAGACTATTTACGTAGTATAGTTTCCAGCGGTGACTTCAAGGGTATGGAGGATCAGATCCTTGCTGGCCTGTTGAAGGTTGCCACAGAGAAGTGATACAGTTTACAGAACACGGGACGTCGTTCTTTCTCTGGAGGAGGAAGATGTTTGATGATGTCGTGGTAGACATTCTCCAACACGGGGGAGAATGTGATAGGGTCATTTTATTTGTTTGTTTTAATAAAATATATGTTTTTATCAAATTTTGTGTTATTATTTTATTCCAAGGTATATTTCTGAGTTCACCTGGATTATCTATTTATGGATTTGCACTTTCTATACAATCTATATATTCCCAGTCTATTTTGAAGGTGTGTCTGATCTCTTTGATTTGATTGGTTCTTTGCCCTGAGTAGTTCTTACGTTCCTTCTCTAGATACATGTAGATAGTAATGGAAGTTTAGAAAAGTTTATTGAAGTTTTTAGTTCAAGTTGCAGTTCATACTAAATTTCTTATTTAGTCTTGATAATGCATATTATCATGTTATTAGTATTTTGGTAAGTTTCGTGAATCCCTGAAAGTAAGAGATTTGATAGTTGTGTAAGTTTGTTATTTTGAGAGATTTTTGTATGAAAGTGTATGAAAGAGATTTTAGAGTATTTTCATGAATGACCTTGACCTTTTTGTCCTGTAACACATTTGTATTTATATCATATGTAAAGTTATGAATTATCAAATCATAATTGCATTTAAATCTCACATAATTATGAAATCAATATAAAATATGATGTCACAATGAATAAATGACCACAGGTTTTATAACATTTGAATTGAATCATATTGAGGTCAGGTTGCTTATTATTTCTTATTATTATTTACAGGACCATATTTATTGTAATAGATAAATGCAACTTTACTGAGATGTAGTGATGTTGATTTATTTATAAACTCAGTTCCACAAATTGGTGAGTTAAGGTTACGATTGATGTATGATTAAGATCTAGAGTTGTCTACCTTAAAACTTGTATTTGTTGATAATAATTCATTTCATGAATATTTAATGAATATAATTGTCTTAAAAGATGATAATTTAGAAGATATATTATTTATATTGCGAATTGTCAAATACGATAATTTCATTATAGTTATTGGAAATATTATTTTGAAAAGATATTGTATTGATAAGACCTTGTATATTGCATATTCAGTGGTTGAATACGATATATTGTTATTTCCTTAATTTAAATGTATTTATTTTATTTTTGTTATTATATTTGTAGAGTTTAATATTGGATTAATAAAGAATCCTAGAAATGAAACTACTTGTGTTTTCCTGATACACAAAGAAATTTCACACTTTTACAGTTGTATACCTCAATAAGCTGGTGAACAGTTCGTTTTGGTAGAAAGCCTGATTGGTACTAGTATAGGAGACTGTTGCTGAGTGAATGATTGTACACATGTTTATATACCACTCTCTCCATTAAAGTACCAATGCAACTAATCAATAATTTGAGGGAAGGGATTTATCTCCCTTTTTAACGTTACTGTTTTTCCATCGAAATGGTCTAACACAGATCTGATACAACAATGCCAGCCATGTCTTAGGTTTGCTGAACATCTGTGGCCTACGTTACAAATAAGACGCATACAAACTTAAATAGTTATATTCTATACAATTAAACATATTTTTGCCATCTACGCTAATTACGTTAGACAACTTTACGGCAGTGGTGTTGGGATATTGAAGTTCATAATAAACTTCAGGCAAACCCACTACTGCAGGAAAAACTACATTTTAGAGTTCGTTGCGTCTTGCCAATACCAGGACGATAAATAGTTATATCTTAAACAGTCCTTATAATATAAAAATGTATTGATGGACTGTTTCATTTTTTATTTTATTATTGTCAAATTGCTCTTAAGAATGAGTCATGAATGTAAAAATAGATACCGGTAGATGGATAGACGGCATTATGCCAATATGAATCGAGTATTGAGTTGCAGTAAACAGTACAAAAGATCAGTTAAAATCTGAAAACCATGGAACAATGACATAAATCAGGATTGCGAAAAAGACATTCGACATTAAGAAGGAACCAAAAAGGAACAAACTGCCCCCCCCCCCTACCCCACCCCCAAAAAAATAAAATAAAATAAAAAAATCAATAGTAACTCAGATGGAAAGATGGGCTCACCCTGGTTCTCCGGAGGAATAAGCAGTTCCTGCCTCTAATTAAACTTACTCCCGCAATAAAAACTCGAGGCCATGATATAGCTGAAAAATTGTAAAATCTGCAAATGGTATAAAACCTAAACCAATGAAAGTAAGAAAGAAATACCGAACATCGAGGATACTGTCCAAAAGACAATCCACAAATCAAAGTCAGAGAAACTACAGCAATGGTTTGGTTGGTTGATTCCATTACTTTCCTAAATGTTGTCATATGATTAACTGACATATCTTTTTTAGACAGAAATCACGTATTAGCAATGATCATTAGACTGTACTTTTGAAAACGACCAGTCCATTTTAAGCTATGCTATAGCAAAGGCTTTACTCGGGCAAGAGGGAAAAGCGCAGCGGAAACATATGTGGTCGAGTGGGATAGTTAGCAATTTATTAATGATTTTGTGTTTGTTAGATTGCTGTTTAACGCCGTTTTCAGAAATTTATCAGCTATATCGTGCAGTGGTACTCCGCCCTTATTTTCTAACAGTATCAAGGTTTGGCAATGTGTATATAAAAACTTGTTCTACTGTCGCTACTAACATGAAATATAATGTTATTCATTATACTGGATTCACTCTAATATTTAACTTCAGATTTTATTATAGGAGCCGAAGAACTTTTTAGTGAGTTGATCTTGTTGTATACCGATAAATCCAGTGAGAACGGCGTTTAATCCCTTTAATTCTATAAAATTGCATTAAGAAATTAATTTGCCTAAGATAATCTCAACTCCATGTTTCTTGTGTAATTTTCGTAGTGGGATTGACCTAACGTGTGAATATTTTGTAGATTTCACGTACCAAATGTTATTCCATAAACCATCTTGTGATTTCAATGAAAACTAAATATCAGTGAAATAGTTTCCATCCCATCTCTCTGGGCACCGCCGACCTTAAGGTCAAGGTCAAAGGTCAATAACCTGGTATGCGACACATCACCTTGATATTATCTATCCTCATACCAAATATTAAAAGCCTACCTCAAAAGACAACAAAATTATAGCATGGACGGGATTAGTTTTGGACGGATGGACGAACGGACGGACGGACAGACTGATCACTATATGGCGTCCGCCACAAAGTTTATATTATAAATTTAATATATGTAAACGCCATTTACGTATGTGGTGCGAATCGTTATTAAGTGATGATGATGATGGGTGGTTTTTAACGTCTTACACTGATAAATTAATACCCTCGGTCGGACGGTTGTTAGGGTTAGTAGTCCATGGACTCCCCCCATGGTGGTTTTGTCGAAGCCCGGCCTTCGGGATACCTGGTCGAAGAACTCGGCAGCATATGTCCTACTAACGGCCGGGCTGCTCCGATGTAACGTTAGCCTACTCCAGTACCCCACATGGGTAGAAGCGTTGGAGGTCTTACATCTGCAGAGTGATCGTTATTAAGTGGGACGTGTGGTTATTAAATATGGGGATACTCGTTATCAATATGGGGCGAATCGTTATATAACAACTTTAAAACGCCATGTTTGAGCTAGTCTCGATCATCCAGACGCTTTAATTACGTTTGTGCGTCTGCATCTCTATATTGAACTCGTTATCATTACGCCCAAAAAAGGGCGAAAATTTTTGATTGGATGATATTTTAATTGTCTAAAAAATAATTACTTCCGTTCATATCAAGAAGTGTTTAAAAATTGTATTATTTTTTTTATATAAAATATTACTTTATTAAACAAATACTATTGTTATGTACAATCAAGAGAGACTCTTACTTGGACGTCATTTTTAAAGTAAAGCTATGTTTTCGTGGTTTTCCTTGTCTAAAAATAGGGCCCTAAAAATAGAATGATTGTTTTGTCTCCACCTATTGATAGCGAAATTACAACAAGGTGATCCCAGACGCAATTATATATGCGTCAGGGTGATCGAGACTATGTTTGAGCTTAATTTTCGAGCGGTTTGTTCCGTTGTAGTTTCAATCACCCAGACTGGATCAGGTTCTGATAATTTCGCTACCAACAGGTGGGGAAAAAGCAATCATTCTATATTTAGCGCCCTACTTTTAGACCAGGAACACCAAGAAGTCATGTCTACAATTACATGACGTCACGGGGTGCTTATCTCTTGATTGTGCATAACAGTAATAATTGTTAAATTAATTGATAAAGTACAATATTATAAAAATTGTTAACTTTGGTTAAACTTTTTATACACTTCCTTGAATGAACGGCAATTGTTTAGATATTAATATCATCCAATCCAAAATTTGCGCCAATTTTTGGGCGTAACGATAACGAGTTCAATATAGAGATGATGGAACAACACCACAATTAATGACCTTTGCAACTTGTCCACGAATGTAGTTCCAAATAAAATAGTGTATTTCTTTGTAATTTTTTTCTTTGGTTTTTTCTTGTTTTGGTTCTACTTTTTGGGCTTATTGGAAAGAAGGATCTTTGAGTAAATTTTTAAAATTAAACATTTGATGAAAAACAATGGATTTGGAGTTATTTGGTCTATTGGAACAATTGCAATCCTGTTTTCAGTGTCTCTCGGACTTCATCCCTGAAGATAGGAAAGCTTCCAGAGCTTTAAAACGAGTTAGGTGTGATAAATTTTTCTAAATTTTGGATATATTTTGGAAGTGGTATGGTACTTTCGGACCACCAAATGGCATTCCAGAAACAAAGGTGGAATTTTTTTTAATTGACTTTATGTTATAATGAACAAATAGGGAAAAAGAGTTCTCATTAATTGTGGTTTTGTTCCTGATACCAGAAGCACAGATGCAATTAAAGCGTCTGGATTATCAAGACTAGTTATGTCGGAAATGTCACAATACAATTTAAATAAAGTAGCTACCTGCTTCTTCTTTTTCGGCTTTCGAGTTAAACAGACCATAATTTTAACAATCTACAGAATCTATAAAAGCATTCTTTTGATAGACGTTTTTTTTATTTCAATTCTATTACTGGACACCGGACGTTACGCCATAATGCTTTGTATCAAAATAACGTTAGCTACAGTTAAAACGCACGTAAATTTTGAGGTGAGGTATTCCAAATGTTGCAAACCGGTCGAAAATTTGACCGGAATTGCTGGTGACCTGATTGTATAATCGAACCGCTTACGGTATAGAGAACATTTAGTCAGGAGCTCAGACTAAACTTTAATCTCGAAATAAACATGAAAAACGATTATCTATGTTTATAGCTTAGTTAACCTATATTAGTGTATTCAGTAAGAATGAGATACTATTTAAAATGTGAAATCAATTTGTTTTGTTTAATCCTATTTTATAGAGGCTAACACATTTTTAATTATGGGAGGGGCTAAATTCATTGTGTGTCCGATGTAAATTCTGATGTAGGAAGATATGTAGCATCTGTTTTGGTTGAAGTATTTTGTTGGGGTATCCCCTTTTTAAAAATATAACCACTAGAAATAATTGATAAAAAGTCCATAGATTGACTCGCGTTTCACATACAAAAGGATAACCTTAACGTTATAAAGATGTGGGCAAATACGGATTAACGCTTATTGTTTGCATTGGTTTACTGCCATTTTTGATCATTCAAATCTTATAAACAACAGTTAGATTTAAAATGTTTATAATGTTGGATTATTTTATCAGCCAAAAAAAAAAAACAAAACAAAAACAAAACACAAAACAAAACAAAACAAAAAACTATAATACAAACAAGTGAAAACATTATTTCTGTCTGCGTGATCCGTTTAATTTTAATGATTTGTCATACGTCGTGCTATCAAAGCAGACAATATGCAAAACAGTCCTTTCGCTTCTGTCGGAGTTTCAATAACGTCGTATTCTTCAATAGGAAGTGAAGTCAAAGCATATACCATTTGTCTAAATTCCTCTGAAGTCCCTCTAGGTAGAACGGGTTCTGTGAAACTATCGGTAAGAAGCAAAATCGCAAGCATTCTAACTGTACAGGATCTGTATTGTTAAGGTTGCCTTCATCTACCATATCCATGAAGAAATTTCTCCAAAATGTCGTGAAATTTCGCATAAGTATACTCCAAAGCATTTCGATCTTCTGATTAGCAGTTGATCTTCCTACAGAAACACTGTTATGTCCAGCCATGCTATCATTATGAAATGATCTCAAAGCTACCTGTATGCGTGTCACTACAACATTTTCCGTTCCTGCGTCCATACGAACCAACCTTGGAACCCTCCTAAGTTCTTTTAAGTACTCTACAAAGTGTCCTGCTACTTGACGGGGATTTTTATTTGAATTACTAGCCTTTAACCAAAGGATCTTTCTTGAAAATCCGTCGATGCAGCCATGTACAGAAATACCAAATGGCTTTAACTTGTCATAGCCATCCATATGTATGAAAAAGTTTGGGCCGTTACTAGTGTACTGACGTCTTACAAGTCTGTGTCTCTGTCGATTCATAACTCCATCTTGGTCTATAATTTTCAAAGCAAGTCGTACTGTATTCTGTGTAGCCCATAACCCACAACAACGTAGTAATTGCCATAATGCCCGATAGCCAAGACTCGTAAATCCCTGACTTCGCCAACGCAAAATTGTATGGATAATTTCAGTTACAGGATTTTCAAATCCTCTTTTTCGCAATTTCAATCGTTTTTTAATTCTGTAAAAAGATCGTTCACTCAGAATGATGTGGTGTATGCATAGCAGAAACCCATGTATTTCCTTAGTTGTAAACGAAAATTGTGCATAGAACAGAATAAGTTCATCTAATGATGGATCATTATCCGGAAAAGAAAATACAGCATTTGTCTTGTAAATCAAGCTAAGAGAAAACAACACCTGAAATATACATACATTAATTGATATTTTAGCCAAACTAAAACAGTAACCATTTGGACTACAGGAAACCAAACCACTTTTCTTTCAAAAATATTTTATTATCAGGTTATAGTATAATGATTATATAAATACGTCAAGAAATATTATACTTAATAATAAAACTTCTGTTACATTTAATTTTATGAAATATTTTCGAGGTTATTTTTCCAGTAAAAAACCAAAATGTAACTGAGTAATGTCCTACTTGATTTTCAGAGAATCAGAATCATATTCCTCATCGTATATCATGTATGGACAGAACTGTCGGACATTAAAAAATTATTTCTGTATGTTTATTTGTTGGGATAACATGGTCACGGTCAAAGTCGGCGACTTAATTTTTCGCTTCCATCAGCCTTTTTTTTGTGGCAAAAATAGGTGTGGTCAATGTAATTAACCGTTGTAAACGTCAAAATTACGTCTTTAGAATCTATCTTTACGTAACCTTAATTTGAGACTTTCGAGTCTCCTAGGCAATCGCAGCGTATGAAAAACGTATAATTATAATAAAGGTAAAAATGTTGTCGATCTTGTTTTGAGTTTGGGCAGGGAAGGTGGGTGAAAAGGTGTTACTAGTAAACCCCTGTAGAATAAAGTTTCAATGTAGATGAAATTGTCATGGTATAATTAACAGGTTTTTAATATTATTTTTAATCATCATATAATTATGTTTTTACTTACCAAAAGCATAATTAATCCACTATGCATCTTCTTTTTTGTCCTATGCAGCAGACATGAAGCTCCGATATTGAAATTGCGCGTCCTATGATAATGCAAGTCCAAATTAAGACTTTTAAACAAAGCGACCTATCAATTTGTCGAGATAATAAAAGCGATTTAAATTTATGTCTTCATAATTAAGACAAAAATTCATTATTAATTTTTAGTTTATCGTGATGAATAAATCGTCTTACTGTTTTCGAAGCCAAATTTTCATTAAGACATTTTTAAAAAGCGGCGTAGCAATTTGTTGAAACAATATGTCCTGATAATTACGACGATAAAATAATGTTTTATATTTAGTTTATTGAGATGAATAAGTCGTCTTATTATTTTCAACACAAATTTTAATAAAGGCGATTTAAACAATGGGAGCAAGCAAATTTGTCCACAAAAAGGAAGCGATTTCAATTTATGTCTTGATAATCAAGACGAGAAAATCATGTTTTATTTTTTAGTTTATGGTGATAAATAAGTCATCGTATTGTTTATAAGACAAACTTTAATTAAGACTATTAAAACTCGGCAATTTGTCGGGATAATGAAAACGATTTCAAATTATGCCCTGATAATTAAGACAACAAAATTATTTTGTATTTTTACTTTATTGACATAATTTATTCGTCTTATTGTTTTCTAAGACAAATTTTAATTAAGACGTTTTAAACATAGGTGACTTAGCAATTTTTTTAGATAATAAAAACGATTTAAATTTATGTCGTTTTAAACATAGGTGACTTAGCAATTTTTTTAGATAATAAAAACGATTTAAATTTATGTCATGATGGTAAAGACTAGAAAATTATGTTTTATCTTTAGTTTATCGTAATAAATCAGTCGTCTTATTGTTTTTAAGATAAATTTTCAAAATAATTATTGTAAATATGTCCACTTATAAGCAATAAGAGCAGGCAGCTCCAAGCTTCCGTACTGCCCCTACTTGTCACATAATTAAGTCAACATATTTTGTGAAATAAGTCGACTTGTCACTTAATTAACTCTACTTGTCACATATTTAAGTAAACTTGTCAGATAATAAAGTTATAATATTTTTAAGAAAAAATAACCCTATTTTGCGTTTTTGCACTTTACATGCCATACATAAGTTGACATAACTATCTGACAAGTAGACTTGTATATCTGACAAGTTGACTTATTTATCTGGCATGTGAACTTAATTATCTGACAAGTAGACTTATTTATCTGGCATGTGAACTTAATTATCTGGCAAGTAGACTTATTTATCTGGCATGTGAACTTAATAATCTGACAAGTAGACTTATTTATCTGGCATGTGAACTTAATTATCTGACAAGTAGACTTATTTATCTAACAAGTCAACTAGTCAGATAATTATGTCAACATGCAGATAAATAAGTCTACTTGTCAGATAATTATGTCAACTTGTGTATGGTAAACGGCAAAAACTCAAAAAACGTCGTTCTTTTCATAGCACTTTATTTATGTGACAAGTAGACTTAATTAAGTGACAAGTAGACTTATTTCACAAATTATGTAGAGTTAGCTATGTGACAAGTAGGGGCAGATATATGCCACCATAAGTTGGCCCTGATATTAGAACCGTGTGTTAATTCTCAATTAAATTTCACATTTTAAATACAAAGTAAAAACTAATAATACAGCGCTAACCCAAAATGTATAATGGAGGCTTATTTCTGTCATCGAGATGTTGAGATGTCGAGATAATTATGTGGACAAGTCGACATATTTATTATGGTAAGTTGACTTAAATTGTTCCAAAGTCGTCCTAATCACCTTTTATGTCGACTTAACACCAAAATTATTTCGAGAAGTCGACATACTTATCTCGACATTTCGACATATATTATCTCAGAATCTGGTCGTTAGGTCGAGATGATGCTTTTACCTGACGTCGTGTTGGCGAATTGTCTATATAATTATGTCGACCTAAAATTTTATTTATCTCGGTATGTCCGCATAACAAAGAGTCGACATAAGTTAAAAATAGATATTCTTGTTGTTGTCCTACATGTAGTTAATGCCCTATACACAGTTATCTGTTTCTCTTGAAATACATATACATGTATTTTTTCGGAAAACATTTATAATTAAACATTAGGTTAATACAAAACCATTTGGTTTTCTCGAAAATAGTTGAAAATTTCAACTATTTTCGAGAAAACCAATTTTTCTTAAATTTATTAACATTTGTAATTTTACCGCTTTTCATGTACATTTGGCTGACACAAATCAAAATCCTGCTAAAAAAAAAACATACATATCAATTCTTACAACCTTTATCTAGAGGGAAGGCTTCTTGGAACAGAAATATGGAATGGAAATGTGTATACTAAATGCTTCTTCTATATAGTTTTTTTGCCAATAAGGTGATTCCAAAATAGAATATTATTACGATCTATTCTTCCAACGAAGTTTAAAAGCAATTTAATAAGATATATAAATCTGACTATGATATAATTATTAAATAAATAGATTTTCTTTTCCGTTTTGTATTACCGTTTCATTCATCCATTCCACATTTGGATACAACCTAAGAAAATGGATGTGTGTTTGGTTTGTTTTTGTTTAATCACAATTGTTTTAAATTGAAAATAGTCTTTTTTTAAATCAAAATTAAAAATTCCGAGACGCCTTAAGCTTCATTATAGATAAATGATGTAAGAATGTATTATTTGTTTTTATTTCAGCCAAGTGTGTCTGAAAAGCGGTATGTTACAAATGTTAATAAAGTTAATAAAAATAGGGTTTCTTGAATAAAAATTGAAAAATAAAGAAATTAAAAAATTTACTGAAATTTTCTACTTGCTACTGAAAATTTATTTCTAAATGAAATTGAATGCCTCAGATAATTATTCTTCAATCTTATACTTGTGTCATGCTTTTCTGGGAGGATATAGTAACACCACTGTTTGTCCATCTGTCAGTCTCTTGTGAACAAAATAGAATCAAGGTCCCTTAATAGATTTGATCAAACTTGGTATAAACTTAGGACTTATGAAGCTCTAGAACCCTACTGACTTTCAAGGTCATAAGTCAAAGGTAAAGGTCACAGTTGAACTTGAAACCTTAGTTCGTGTATTTTTTGTACTTTTCAACAAACTTAAATCATCATCCCTAATAGTGGATTTAAACCAAACTTGATAGATTTAAGGACTTTTAAAGTTCTAGAACCCTATTGATTTCAAGGTCATATGTTAAAGATCAATGTCACGGTTGGACTTAAAATCTTATCTATGGATATTTTTGCCAAATTTGTGCAAATTATAGCCAACATCTCTTGATGCATTTGAACCAATCTAGTTGAAACTAAGGACTTCTAGAACATATTGATTTTCTAGGCCATACATCAAAGTTCAAGGTCACAATTGGACTTGGAAATCTTATTTATGGATGTTTTTGTAATTCTTAATGAACTTGAGTCAACCTCCCTTGATAAGGTTAAACCAAACCTGGTACACACTACGGACTTGTAAAGCTCTAGAAACCAGTTGATTGTAAAGGTCATTTATGAAAGGTCAATGTCTTAGTTTATTGGTTTGAGTACCGTCTTTTATGCACTTCTGAATCCGACATGAGTTTACTATAAGCAACAATTTCAGTTTCCATATGCCAAATGTGTATCCAACTTTAATACTATGTCCACTGGCACTTTTCCTCAAACTTGCACTACCTCAACTTGCTGGCTTAGAGGGGATGTGCCGCCTTGCAGTGGTTTTGTTAATGATTTTTTCGTCGAATATAAAAAATGTAGGATGACAAATCCACTACTCAGAGATTGACATTTGTTATTAATATTTGCACATATTCTGGACAATCATGTAAAAAGTTACTATTCTAAGATACAGGCATATGACATGCAGGTCCATGGTTTAATGAATAAATGTGGTACATTAATTTTTTTCTATGTACATGTACATGTATATTATAAATTTGTGCAAATATCATGAATATGGAAAAAAGGATTCTGCAAGAAATTTGATATCCGGATTTGAAAGGTGACAATTTACATATAATTTATAAATATATTGGAAATTATATATTTTAATTTATAGTCTCATCAATCATTTCTTTGATTACAATACCATCTATTTTAATATTATAGCCAAAGAAAAATTTGGAATCCCTGTGCTTGATGCTGTTAAAATAGTGATGAGAGATTGGCTACAAATTCAAGAAGATAGTTTTGAATTTATTGATAAGAATGCTGAATTATTCATTTTGAGAGACAACGATGCACTTAAACTACCAGGAACAAGATTGATATCTATATTTATAACTTATGTCGACTCTTTGTTATGTCGACATACCGAGATAAATAACATTTTAGGTAGACATAATTATATAAACAATTCGCCAACACAACGTCAGGTAAAAGCATCATCTCGACCTAACGACCAGATTCTAAGAAAAAATATATGTCGACTTATCTAAATAATTTTGGTGTTAAGTCGACATAAAAGGTGATTAGGACTACTTTTGGAACAAATTAAGTCAACTTACCATAATAAATATGTCGACTTGTCCACATAATTATCTCGACATCTCAACATCTCGATGGCAGAAATAAGCCTCCATACTATCATCCAAACACGAACAGAAAGATACATATAGTTCCTATGGTAAACTAGGGCTGTTCAGGTAGGTTCAGTAATTTTGTCTTGCAACAGGTCACGTAAAGACCCTTCGGTAGAGTTGTTGCTCGGAGTTTTTAACACATGGTTTTTTTTTATAGGTCTCCTCGGAGACCAGTGGTTGTGAACTTCTTACATGACCCTTACATCCCCCACATACAGAGACGTCCCTTTCGGAGGTCTAGTTGTGGCCTCCAGGAGGGAGAAACCTTTTTGGTCATTGTGAGAGTTTACTGTCATCTCGTTTCTACAATAAAACCGACGATTAAACGAATATATGTATATTATAAAATTTATTTAATAGTTTTATATTAAAAAGTTTGACAAATTAAAAAAAAAGGACACGCAGTTCGATGTCATGACGGTATTTATAATGAAATAGTAATATTCAAAATAGAATATCCGATACATTTCATACCTTCTCGCTATTTTACCAGATAAATGTACATCATAGTAAATTTGTTGATCTTAACTACAGGTAAATCCGCCCAATTAAATTTCCATTTTTTCCGCCCCTGATCGTAATCTTTTTTCTGCCCCATCGTATTCCTAATACGCCCCATTGTGATCCATTGTACATCGCCCTTGAAAATAATACGATTTATTCTATTCTTAAAGAATAAATCTGTTAATTTTGGACTGAAAAGTTTATTTTTTCTTTTGTTACAGCTAAGGGAAATCTAGGGCCATTTGCGGGACTGTAAGATTTGATTTAGGCAGGAGCACGTGCTGCATTTTGACGTCATTTCTCTTCTTTTCAGCGTCCTTTCTGCCCAAGATTTCGAACTGGTAGGTCGTATGAAACTGGGTCCGACAAAAATACAAAAAAATTGCATACAAAATCAATGCTCAGTCAAAATGCATAGCAAATGGTTTCTTGTGAACACAACTTTCATTATCATTCACGGTTATAATTATCGGATGGTTTTATAAGATTTTTTGACGATACAATGAAAAGTCAAATGACGTCCGCTGAGGAACACGTGGGTGCTAAAAATTTTAAAACTTTAATCTTTGCATCATTTTCAAATAACCACTAAGTTTACCTGATGTTAGCACTGGCAACTATTAGAGTAGAATGTTTTATTTTGAATCAATTTTATCATTGAGATTAAAAAAAATAAAAATATTAATGATTGGCATTCCGTTAACGTTAGGGCTGACGTCAGGGTCACTCAGCATTATTTGTGGATTACAAAAAATTTTAGGAATTTTTCGTGTAAGAAAAAGGTTAAATCACACATTTTATTCAAAACTTATTAGTGATTGGGCCGATGGTAGTTAGGGGCGAATTTTCGAGGGCCGATGAAGTTAGGACAATGATCAAAATTAAGGCTAATACACTTCCCGATATTACTTCTACCTCTGTAAAACAAAAACCATTCTCTATCCAGAATTCCGTATAACCGATAACTCTGTATAGAAGAGAATGAATATGTATTTGGAAAATTGTCCTTATTCCAAAGGGGCTTATGTAATTAAGTCCCTGAAGCTCAAATTATTCCCACAAAAGGGGGATGTAGCAAAGTTATTTGGAACACCCCTCTATCTTAGTTCGTAATTTAAGGTGGTCCGGAATATCAACATTATTTGTGTATTGACGTATTATGTCCTAGATCTTGACATATTAATAAATTGAAATAATAATTAAGTAATCTATTTTTGCATATCTACACTAAACGTTTATGCCAAACATAAATTCCTATATAAATGAGTATATGTTTTACATACATACATACATATCCTCTCTGGGCCCTAAGGACTCGTGAGGCCTGTCAACATCTGTCGCCATCTTAGCCGGTCTGTGGCCACTGCTTCGGCTCTCTGCCATGTATTCCACCCCAGCTGGTTTCTCTCATTCTCCACTGTTCTCCGCCAGGTGTTCCTCGGCCTCCCTGCTTTCCTCTTTCCCTCGGGTTTCCAAGTAAGTGCAGTTTTAATGTTCGTTCTGTTGTCTCTCCGCAGGACATGGCCTATTCATCTCCATCTTCTGACTTTGATGATGTTTGACAATGGTGTGGTCTTTGTCAGCTTGTATAGGTCTTCATTTGATATTTTGTCTGGCCAGTAGATGTTGAGTATCCTACGGAGGCATTTTCTTTGGAATGTGTCTAGACGGTCTTCATCTTTCTTTGTAGTTCTCCATAGTTCTGCGCAGTAGAGTAGAACAGATATTACATTGGTGTTAAAGATGCGTAGTTGGATGATTTCCATATTCTGCTAAGTGCGCAGAAGGCTGATCTAGCTAGCCCAAGTCTTCTACTTATATCTGCTTCGGTGCCTCCTGTTTTGTCCATAGTAGCTCCCAGGTATAAAAAGGAGTCAGTATCGTCCACCTCCATGTTCTCGATGTTGATCTTTTGGTTGTTTCTGCAATTCATCCTCATTGTCATGGTTTTCTTTGCATTGATGTTAAGGCCGGTGTATTTGGCTACTCTATGCAATCTTTCAGTTTTCTCTTGTAGGTCTGTAAATCTACTGGATAACAAGGCAAGGTCATCAGCGTAGTCTAGGTCTTCGAGTCTACTGGTAAACTTCCATCTGATTCCCCTGTTTTTGTTGTTTGTATTCCTCATTATCCAGTCTACAATGACGATGAAAAGGAAGCCTGACATGACACAGCCTTGCTTTACTCCAGATTTTACTTCAAACCAATCTGATGTTTTACCATCCTCTAGAACACAGCATTTACTTCCTTCGTACATATTCTTGATAATGGAGATAAGTTTCTCTGGTATACCGTAATGGCTGAGTATCATCCACATTTTCTGTTGTACTATACTATCGAACGCCTTTCTAAAATCTATGAAGTTGATGTAGAGCGGGGCGTTCCATTTCTGACATTGTTCTAGGATGTTTCGTAGTATATATACTTGTTCGGTGGTACCACGTCCACTTCGAAAGGCAGCCTGTTCGTCCCTTAGTTGTTGTTCGACTCCGTCCCTTATTCTGTCAATTATGATTCTAGAGAAGATCTTCGATGGTACAGACAGGAGGGATATTCCTCTGTAGTTGTCACAAATAGTAAGGTCTCCTTTCTTTGGAAGTTTTACAATCAAGGAGCGTTTCCAGTCAAGAGGTACTTCCTGTTCATCCAGAATTCTATTGAAGAGCTTCAGGAGGTGTTCACTTGAAGTTCCTGTGGTTTCTTTAATAAGCTCAGGATTGATGTTGTCGATACCCGGGCTTTTCCTGCGTTTTAGCTTCTTGATAGCTTTTGGTGATTTCATCAGATGTAATAGGTGAGGTGTTGATAGTTTCGATGGTAGGAGAAGGATCTATTTGACAATCAGCTGGTAATCTTGTGTCTTCTTCTGGGACGTTCAGTACCCCTTCAAAGTGCTCTTTCCATCTATTGAGTACTTCATCTTCTTGAGTTAATAGCATGCCTTCTTTAGATCTTACTTCAGCCGCCCTGTTCCTTCTGTTGTTGCTAATTTGTCTTGTAAGTTGGTATAAGTCACTCAATCTGTTTTGTGATGCTGCTTCTTCTGCCTCCAAAGCTATGTCATCCATCCATTTCCTTTTATCTGCCCTTGCCTTGGTCTTAACCTCCTTGTCCTTCTCTCTATACAGTTCCCTTTTCCTTTGCTTGATTCGTTCGGAGCTTGCCTGATTAATTTTTTTTCTTTCTTCTATGGCTGTTGTTGTGGCCTCTTGTATCCACTCTTTTTTGTCACGTTTCTTATACCCGAGGATCTTTTCAGTGCTTTCGTTGTACGCCTGTGAGATCTGATTCCATTCATCATCTATAGAGTTCTGGGTTTGGCTGAGTATCTGAAAGCGATTTTTAAGGTCGAGATGGAATGTCCTGCAAACAATCGGGGATTTGAGTTTGGTAACAGCATATGCTTTTCGTTTATTCTTGTTTTGTTTCCTGTTCCTATTGAGTTTTAATCTGATGGTCACTGTTTGCATCTGCCCCCCGCATTGTTCGTACATCTAACAGTGATTTCTTGTATCTTCCGTTTATGATGATGTGGTCAATCTGATTCTTATCTCTTCCGTTTGGTGACTCCCAGGTGTATTTATGAATGTCTCTATGTTTGAAAAGAGTACCACCAATCACACAGTTGTTCAGTGCGCAAAATTCTGCAATCCTTTCTCCGTTATCATTCAAGCTTCCAATTCCATTGCATCCCATAACTCTTTCCCATCCTACATTAGATGTTCCGACCTTTGCATTTGCATCTCCCATGATGATGACCATGTCATGCTTTGGAACTGTATCAAATTCTCTCTGCAGTTGCTCGTAGAAATTGTCCTTTTCGTCGTCATTGCTCTCATTTGTTGGACTGTATACTTGAATAACTGTCAGTTTCGCAAATTTAGGAAAGAATCTTGCACTCAGGATTCTGTCGCTGATGGATTTCCATGTTATCAGGCTTGCTCTGCTGGTTTTGTCTAATACTAAGCCTACCCCACGTTGATGTAAGTTGTCTGATCCTGAATACAGTATTGGTTCACCAGTTCTTGTCTTTACTTTGCCAAAACCTGTCCAGCGCATTTCGCTTACACCCATGATGTTGATGTTATAGTTCTGGAACTCTGTTACTATGTTTTTAGTTTTTCCTACTTGGTACATTGTTCTTACATTCCAGCATCCTAATTTCAGGTGGTGTTTAGGAGTGGTTAAGGATGGTTTCTGCAACTTCTGACCCGTGGCTTCCTTGCGGCTTTCACCAGGTGTCGTCATTTGTTCAGGTTCTCAGTAAATTTAATAATCTTCGGGGATCCTGCATGTTACATCGGCACATCCTTCAATAGCGTTAAATGTGTATATGTTTTAGTCTAAAATAAAAATATAACTACACATACATGAAGTAAATGCACAATTATTTTGCATATGCATATGCTGCACATTTCCATAGTATTTAGAGGAATGTATTTGGAGAAAGTGATTGGAATATGTTCTAAAATATGTTATCTAACGACAAGGCGTTTTAGTTTTTTGAGAAACATCTGTATTTCATCATAATTTTGATTTTAAGACACGTTTCGGCTGACAAAACAACTAAATTCTTTTTTTTTCTGAAAAGCATCAACTATTTTAAAAATCGGCCACGCCTTGCCTTTAGAATATCCATAGACAAGCACAACCCAGTTGGATATTTTTGTGCAATGTGTAAATAACAAGAGGCCCCTGGTACAATATCTTACAATAATAATTGATATTTCAAGGGCTATAATTTTATCAAAGGTTCACCCATTGCAATAAAATTGTTGTATAATTATAAATCTTAGTTTGCAAAGCAATTTTTATTCTTCAATTGATTATTTATCTCCTTTCATTTTAACAATATTAGGTTCGAAATATGAAATTGGCAAAAAAGGGATGCGTGGGGTATGTGAGTGTGCTCACTAAGATTCGTTCATTTTATTTCAGTGGACAAGTAGTAGATATACTGAAAGACATGACCAGCAAATGTATCCGCATCTGAGATTGTACTAAGACTAATGGAAAGTTGATAACTGCTTCCAAATTTGAGGAACTGAAAGAAAAGGGTAAAGTATTTGTTACCTCACCTGGCCTTTGGCCAAAGGTGAGCTATTGTCATAAGTATGCGTCCGTCTGTCTGTCTGTCGTCTGTAAACTTTTTCAAAAATCTTCTCTGAAACCAGTGATTAGGATTAAAATTTTGAGATTGTGTCTTTTTACCATTTCTTTCAAAATTTCAATGGGACATTCTTTAACATTTTAAATTTTTCAGATTTCTATGGGACATTTCAAATTTGAATGCGTAAAAAAGCGCATGGCCCCACCTAATCCCAATCACTGTCTGAAACCGCTAAACGGATTTGCTTCAAACTTGGTAGTAATGATCTTTACATGTTGGCTACGAAGTTTGTTCAATTGGAAGCGATCAGATAAAAAACATGGCCGCTGTTACTAAAAATAGAACGTAGGGGTAAAATCGCATAAATAGGCCTATAACTCAAAAACTATAATAGATAGAAAAATTCTGAAACATCTTAGGCTCTGCAGAATTAAAAGCTCTACAAAATTTTCCAAAGTTGTCAGACAAGTCTTTTCAGGAGTAATTGCCCTTTGAAGGTCTAAAATAGCGTTTTTCTTCTCTTTTGCCTTGTAGAATTAGAATTGTTGCTGTTAGTGAAAAACTTTGCTTAATAATGATCATTATGGTGAGATCTACCAGCATGAAAATTTTCGTGACGATACGTTAACCAATGGAAGAGTTATTGCCCTTTAATTGTCCATTTTTGCCAATTTTCACTTTTGAAGCTATTGTTTTGAAAAGACAGAGTAATTGCCCCTGAAAAGTCTATTTTTCACTTTTCGAAGCTATTATTTTGAAAACTAAAGGAGATAAATAATCAGTTGAAGAACAAAAGTTGCTCAGCTAATTAAGATCTATCATTGTGCGAAATTACATTGCAATTGGATAGCCTTTAATAGAGTTATTGCTCCTGAAATTTTCATTTTCAGGTACCAAGTGAGTGATTCAGACCCCTAGGGGCCTCTTGTTTACATTATCATGATTATATGTGTCATGTACATGTTATTATTTTGTACAATAATAACTTGTACAATAACTTTGTACAAGTAATTACTTGTATTTTTTATTTTATTTGTACAAAGTTATTGTACAAGTAAGGCATCATACAAATAATTAATCTGCTAATAAAAAAGTTAACCTATTCCATTTGAAAAAGTTGTTCCTCGACCCTGCTACGAGTTTAGGTCGTTAGGCAGGTAAGTTTCTAAGTAAGTCAAGAGGATAAGTAAAGGGTCAGACAGCTAAGTATGAAAAAAGGCTTGGCAGATAGGTAAAGTATGTAGGTAGGTAGGTTAGTAGGTAAGCGGATGGCCGGCGGCAGGTTAGGTAGGTATCTAGGAAAGCATATGGCAGTAGGTAGGTTGGTAGGCATGTATAGGTAAGTAGGTGTAAGTAAGGCAGTAGGTAAGTAGTTAGGTACACAGGTAGGTAGGTCGTGAGCAACTTTATAGGTTTAAATTAGGCAGTAGGCAAAGCGTAATTTAAAACACGAAAAGGGGTAACATATTACTTGATTAACAGTTTTATTTCAAAATTACTTGATTATTGAGATCAAAGTATAGAGTAAACTACTCCGTTCTGGTTTATTTGAATGAGGACTTTACGCTAACAGCAACAGTAGCTGGTAATCCTCAACCTGTGAGAAGAAAACTTGCTAATCATGTCTTTTAAGGCTGCGTTCTTTGTTCCGCTTAATTTCGTTATTACTGACGAAAGAAAATAAACAAGAAAATGAACCGTTAATGGACTGTGTAGACTGGTATCGAAGAATGGAAACAATCAGGACTTTTGGACTCCCAGATCGTAATCTAAATACTAACAAAACACAATAATTGTAACGAAAATAACAAACTAAGCGTAACAGAATTATTAAGAGTTTTGTGTTGCTTATGATTGTTCGTAAAATGAGAGCGGAAAAGATGAGAAAAAATAATTGTATTTATGTTTTAAATATTTTGTAAATAGTTATTTTCTTAATTATATTATTTTATGTTTTAAAGGTTACATTATGCATCCATAAATATGGATGCCCAAATAAACTTGTATGATTGTATTTTGTTTTATCATTTTTTAAATCCTTTTAAACAGAAGGAAGCAATAGCTACACAACAACAAGTACAAAATACAGGTTTAGAAAATGACCAAATTTCAGATTTAACTCATGTAGCACAGTAATTCTGCTTTTAGCTCTAAAACAGTTAGACCTACACCAAATTTGCAATATTTAATATCATGTATGCTTCAACGCCACATACAATTACAACTTTATGTCCACATGAGAGTCTAACACTTAAAACAAACTTTTTTTCCAACTTAAAACACGCTGACATCTTCAACTTAAAGTACGCTGAGATCATACACTTAAAACACGCTGGTATAACCACCTAAAATCCGCTTTTGTACATTTACTATATTCCGCTTATTTACCGCTGACAACTAATTTGCATATTGCACTTCAAATCCGCATGATTTGTACTGCTTTATCCCAAACGGACTTGGAGGATACAAATGTAGAGTCAATATGGTTAGAAATGAAAGTAAGCGGTAAAAAATTCTTATATGGTACTTATTATGTACCACCACGAAGCTGTATAGAGCTATGGAATTGGATTGATTTTTCATTTGAAAACGCATTGAATGATCCTCGCATTGATAATGTCATTGGAACGGGAGACTTCAATGATAATCAGCTTGATGTTAGTAACACAAAAATTCGGGATTTGGTTAGCCACTATAGTCTTATTCAACTGATAGATGAACCTACCTATTTTACGGAACACTCATCGTCACTTCTAGATTTGATTCTTACAAATACAAATAAGGCTAATTTTATCCCTTACTTCGCGGTTGGCCCACCTTTATTGGACCAAATACGTTTTCACTGCCCTGTAGTTGGTTTTATCAGTACGCCAAAACCAGCTTTACCTGTGTTAAAACGAAAAATTTGGCTGTATAATCAGGGCAACTTTGTCAAATAGCAGATACCGACTGGGACTCACTACTAGCGTCCGACAATGTCGATGATATCACTAATAGTATTACTAACGTTATAATTAATGCGGCAGATGCCGCTATTCCCAATAAATATGTTACCATAAGAAAAAGTCGCCCTCAGTGGATGACTAACGAAGTCCGAAAAGTCTTACGACAAAAAAATCGAATACATAGAAAAGCTAAGCGTACCAATAATCCTTCTGTCTGGAAAAAATTCCGGAAGTTACGTAATAAAGCAAACTTTTTGGTGAAAAACGCACGTAGTGAATACCAAGAAAAAATGGTTAAAAAGTTAACCAATGAGAGTCCAACGTCAAAAAGTTGGTAGAATGTTTGTCGGTCTATATGTAAGTTAAAGTCAGAACGACTTGAATTGTAGGCGATACAGTGATCTCCGACGATTTTGAAAAAGCAATTGAATTCAATAAGTTTTTTGTGGCTCAAACTATAATAGATGATACTAAAAATGTTATTCCGCAACAGGTAGATCACCTGGACCCTACTCTTACTCTAAATAATATAATAATTCGTGAAAATGATGTCGAAGATGTTCTGAAGATACTTAACCCTACAAAAGCTTCCGGACCGGATATGATAAGCCCGAGACTTTTGAAGGAGGCTGCTTCAGCACTTAAGTATCCTCTCAGCAAATTATTTAATAAGTGTATCGCATCTGCCGTATTTCCTAGAGAATGGAAACAGGCAAATGTGGTACCCGTGTTTAAAAACGGAACTATGAGTGAAGTAAAAAATTATAGACCAATCTCTCCCTTAAGTATTATTTCAAAATGTATGGAGCGCTGCATCTATAAATATGTTCATAATTTCCTAGTACAGAATCGTATTATTACTCCATTCCAGTCAGGGTTCACTTGTGGGGACTCTGCAGTGAATCAGCTTGTGCAAATTACTAATGAGTTTGGGAAGGCATTAGATGAAGGGAAAGAAATACGGGTAGTCTTTTGTGACATTAGTAAAGCCTTTGATCGGGTATGGCACAAAGGCTTGCTGTTTAAATTAGAGAGGTATGGTATTGTTGGGAATCTTTTAGAGTGGTTTAAAATGTATCTTTCGGGAAGGGCTCAAAGGGTGGTTTTAAATGGACAGAACTCTGACTGGATGGAGATTAAGTCAGGGGTACCGCAAGGATCTATCCTTGGACCTCTCTTGTTTTTATTGTTTATAAATGACATCGTGGTCGATATCGATGCCTCTATTAGACTTTTTGCTGATGATACAAGTATTTATTTAATAGTCGATAACCCTCGTGAATCAGCAGAGATTTTAAACAGAGACCTCGATAAAATCCATACTTGGTCTAAAACATGGCTGGTTAACTTCAACCCACAAAAAAACTGAGACCATGACTATCTCCAGAAAGGCAATCACATCTGTGCAACCTCCACTACTGATGAATCAACACTTATTACAAGAAGTAGATAATCATAAACATTTAGGTATAATTCTAACAAGTAATGGTACGTGGCACAAACATATTGAATACATTGTAAATAAAGCCTATGCTCGTATTAATATTATTAGAAAAATACGATTTACTGTAGATAGATATACTTTAGAAAAATTATACATGTCGTTCATTAGACCTATTTTGGAGTACGGTGATGTCATTTGGCACAATCAAAATTTATCCCTTAGCAAAAAATTAGAAGACATTTAGTTAGAAGCTGCTAGAATTGTTACTGGAGGAACAAAACTGACAGCTATTGAAAAGTTATATGAAGAAACTGGGTGGGAAAAACTTTCAGATAGAAGGGATGGGCACAGACTGATACTTTTGCACAAGTTAGTTAGAAGGGAAGTTCCAAATTATCTTCAAGAGATCTTACCAAATCTAGTAGCAGAACAACACGGTTACAGCACCAGACAGTCCCAGAACTTAGCGTAGCTTCGAACACGTACTAATCTTTATTCTGATTATTTTCTACCCTATACAGTAAAGTTATGGAATAAGTTGCCAAATGACGTCAAAAACTCTAGGTCTTTACATTCGCTCAAGGCTAATATCAAGGTACACAACAAAAAATGTCCTATATATTACTATGTTGGGTCAAGAATTGGTCAAATATTACATTGTAGATTAAGAATGGGCTGTAGTTCCTTAAATCAACATCTCTTTTCTCGAAATTTAGTTCAGACACCCAACTGCACATGCGGTTCTATAGAATCAGTTTCACATTATCTACTTTTTTGTTATAAATATACACATCTGCGTCAGCAAACTATGTTCAGTCTCGATCTTCGTATTGCAATAGATTTAAACTTATTGTTATATGGATCATTTCTACTAGACGATGAACAAAACAAGAAAATTTTTATGACAGTTCAGAAGTTCATCATAAACAGCAAACGATTCAACTCGTAGAATAATTCCTTGCATCTTTTATATATATATATATATATATATATATATATATATATATATATATATCTTTTGTCCCTATTATTTCTTTTCATTGCACTTTCCCCCATTGTAGTTTTGACATGATTATTATTATAATTATTTTTACTATTATTATTATTGTACACTTTTTTTCCCTTTAATCTTTCCATATTTTATCATCACTTATGTATTTTCCTTTGATCTATATAATTTATTTCATTTGAATAAAAAATCAATGATAGAAAATTTTCACTTTTGAAATGTAACATGTAAAGAGTATGCAGAAATTTGTATGTAATACTATTGTGAGTTATATTTCAGGAAATGGTTTTGACAAAAGCTAAGTGCTTGTTACCAGATCCTGTCTAGGTATTTTGTAATTCATTATACTGTATTTCATTATTGAATTTATGAATAAATATGTTTAAATTAAATTATCCCAACTTCACATAATTTGCATAATTTAGCGCTTTAGCCCAACTTATTTTACACTTCTTTACCGCTTATTGTCCTAATCACTGAACCAAATATGCAAATTAGTTTTAAAAAGCGGTATTTCAGCAGTTCATTAGGTAAATATAAGTTGATTAAAAGTAACGCTGATATACTGCTTTTAGTCAACTTTCAATTCGCTGTTATCAAAGTTTTTGATTAAAAATAATACCGCTGCAATCATCCTTAAAGATAGTATTTTCTCAAATTAAAAATGTCATGGGTGCTTGTGTGCGTGCTTCCGTCAATCCATGCGTTTTGTGTGTCTCTTTGCATGAGAGAGAGAGGGAGAGAGAGAGAGAGAGCGTGTGTGTATTTATGTGCTATCATGCGTGCTTTTTAGCGTCCTCGTATGTTTTCTACATTAGTATGATTGAGGGAGCGAGCAAGCGAGCGAGTCTGGAACCTTTCTGTAAAAGGAATCTGATCCAATATAAATTCGTAACCTACCTAACATAGTGCATGCACATTACACAGACAGTTTGTAGGTTACATTTTTAAAAATTAAGTTCAGTATTCCGTGCATAGTAAATATAACAAAAGAAATCAAATTATAGTACTAGCTGCACCGACCCCGTTAATGAGCTTCAAGCATCGAACATACATATGTATGTTTTTTATTATTTTGTAGATTCTTGTTAAAATTGTTTTAATTTGCTAAGAACAAAAAAAATTATGTTTCTTCACAAAATATTATGTAATCGAAAGACGTCTTATTAGAAGTGTTAAAATTGGGGTTTTTTGTGTTTTTTGTGTATATGTTTGTTTGTTTGTTTGCGGAATGACGCGCCACCTTCAATAATTGTTCAGTTACATAGAAGTGTTCAGTTTTATATAGGAAGAAAGGTAGGGTAACCGATAAAAACAGCCAACTTTAGCAGGAAACATTTGGTAGTCATTGTCAGTTAAGGTAGGAGCCCACCACATCAACTTGCTCACCGCCGGACTAAAATTATCTCTTAAAAATAACGCTACAAGAAAAAACAGGCGGTGTGCTCTGCAAAAATAACGCTACAAGTAAAACATGCGGTGTGACCTGTAAAAATAATGTTACAAGTAAAACAGACGGTGTGCCTTGCAAAAATAATGCTACAAGTAAAACAGACGGTGTCGCCTGCAAAAATAATGCTACAAGTAAAACACACTGTGTGCCCTGCAAAAATAATGCTACAAGTAAAACAGACGTTGTGAACCGCAAAAATAATGGTACAAGTAAAACAGGCGTTGTGGTATGCTAAAATAATGCTACAAGTAAAACAGGCGGTGTGGCCTGCAAAAATAATGCTGCAAGTAAAACAGGCGTTGTGGCCTGCAAAAATAATGCTACAAGTAAAACAGACGGTGTGCCCTGCATGCTAAAATAATGCTACAAGTAAAACAGGCAGTGTGCCCTGCAAAAAATTATGCTACAAGTAAAACAGACGGTGTGGCCTGCAAAAATAATGCTACAAGTATACGGGCGGTGTGCCCTGTAAAAATAATCCTACAAGTGAAACAAGCGGTGTGGCCTGCAAAAATAATTCTACAAGTGAAACAGGCGTTGTGGCTTGCAAAAATAATGCTACAAGTGAAACAGGCGGTGTGGCCTGCAAATATAATTCTATACAAGTTAAACAGACGGTGTGCCCTGCAAAAATAATGCTACAAGTGAAACAGGCGGTGTGGCCTGCAAAAATAATTCTATACAAGTGAAACAGACGATGTGCCCTGCAAAACTAATGATACAAGTAAAACTGCGGTGTGCCCTGCAAAAATAATGCTACAAGTGAAACAGGCGTTGTGGACTGCAAAAATAATGTTACAAGTAAAACAGCGGTTTGGCCTGAAAAACTACTGCTACCAGTAAATCAGCGGTGTGCCCTGCAAAAATAATGCTACAAGTAAAACTGCGGTGTACCCTGCAAAAATAATGCTACAAGTGAAACAGGCGCTGTGGACTGCAAAAATAATGCTACAAGTAAAACTGTGGTGTGCCCTCCAAAAATAATGCTACCAGTAAAACAGACGGTGTGCCCTGCAGAAAAATACTACAAGTGAAACAGGCGTTGTGGCCTGCTAAAATAATGGTACAAGTAAAACTGCGGTGTGCCCTCCAAAAAATAATGCTACAGGTAAAACAGACGGTTAGCCCTGAAAAAATAATGCTACAAGTAAAACAGGCAGTGTGCCCTGGAAAAAATTATGCTACAAGTAAAACAGACGGTGTGCCCTGCAAAAATAAGGCTACAAGTAAAACAGATGGTGTGCCCTGCAAAAATAATGCCACAAGTAAAACTGCGGTGTGCCCTCCAAAAATAATGCTACAAGTAAAACAGACGATTAGCCCTGCAAATATAATGCTCAGGTAAAACAGACGGTGTGCCCTGCAAAAATAATGCTACCAGTAAAACAGCGGTGTGCCCTGCAAAAATAATGCTACAAGTGAAACAGGCGTTGTGGCCTGCAAAAATAATGCTACAAGTAAAACAGACGGTGTGCCCTGCAAAAATAATGCTACAAGTAAAACAGACGGTGTGCCCTGCAAAAATAATGCTACAAGTAAAACAGCGGTGTGCCCTGCAAAAATAATGCTACACGTGAAACAGGCGATGTATTCTGTGTTAACCTTTAAATATAGCCAACAAAAGACAAATACAAATTAGAATTTAATTCTTTATTAATTATAGTTAATTACACTCAGTTAATTAATTAATTACAATAATAATGTAAAAGGTTAACTTAACTGTCTTCCAGAGTTCCAATTGGAATCCAAAGTGAAATGTCCAATCAATAAACGAACTTCCAAATGTTGTATTCAAAATAAGTTGAATTCCTAAAACAGTCCGGAAAATATAAGTCCACTGGTACGAAAAATTAAGTATAATATTAATAAAAGATCAACTATGAATTTCCAGCAAAATGCTATTAATAACCTCTATACAAATGAAAGTAAAAAATAAACTATACTCACCCAAAAAAGAAACGCTACATCGGATAAATTGTTTCAAATCATTTTTTTGCGGACAAATAACCTATAAATATTCAAATATAATTATATGTCGGTCAAAAGCACATCAGTGCTTATGTTTTTCTTTTTGTGTAATATATGCCGACTCTAAATAAAAGTTATTTATTTATTTATTTATAATATTATATAAATACACAACACCATAATTACACCTTAATTAAAGGTTTCCAGGTGAAAGCATTTAAGTTCATCCACCCGTGAACGACTGTTGTCGAAATCTGGAACACACTTTGAATTACGCATTGCTAAAAACAGGGTCGATTTTCACGTGCAAATCATGTGTATTTTTTTAACTCGGACAATTGGTATAAAACCCCGCTATTTCTTTTCTTGACTGCATTAATAAAATAAAAGTCTGATGAGGTGACGTTATGCTGGGGAATCACAGAATGGTGTTGCCAGAACGTACAATGTCCATCGCAGCACAATTTCACGCCTTTGGAGACGCTACCAGCAGCTTGGTACTACGACATACCGACTACGTTCAGGGCGTCCGCGTGTTACAACTCGGGCGCAGGATCGTTACATTCCTTCTACGGAACAGGACTATTGGTGCAATAGAAACAGCTTTAAATGTCCCTGGTTTGCGCCGTATATCACCACAGACAGTACGCAGCGGTTACGCTCTCATGGATTGCGGGAAAAAAGACATTACATCGGAGCAATACTGAGACGCCAACACCGCCGAGTCACGTTTTCAGCTTGAAAAGCGGATTGGTCGCATACGAGTGTACAGGCGCCGAAATGAACGTTTTGCGCAAAACTGTGTTGTAGAAGGAGAAAATTGATTACGTTAATAAGTTATCAAGTTAACAAACCCATCACGGTAATTTGAGGATTGTAATACATACAAGAAAACACATAGTACGGAACAGATTCAGACAGCGAAATCAGCAAACATATCTGGAACGTTTTCAAATTAAGTTACGTTTTAAACAAACATTATTAAAAAATTACACCGTACTTGATTGTTTGTTTGTTTGAAGGTTTATGGCCACTTTCTACCATATGATGTCTAATTAATGGGTAGTACATGTACGACACAGTGCGGTTTCTCTATTAAGCAGAAGTCGAGCTCGCATTCACAACCTCAGTATTGACACGTGGGTAATCAATTGTAGTTGACTAGCTACCTTAACCACTCGGCCATCGAGCACCTGACCTTATATGATCACGTGTTTGTCACATTATAATGACTCTGAACTGTATAGGGAATACTATATTGCCATTTCCATATTTGTCCTGGTATCATCCTGACTTTACTAAACAGATTATGCACAGCCGCAGACATTATTTCAGGAATATAAATGCTATGAAATTAGAATTAAGAGGGGATTTGAGAAAGGTTTGCCAGTCAAAACGCTCACATGTAAATGACCACGACAGTTTGCTTAACCGAGTCTGTCGCACTTCAGTTTACTGTCATCATACCCGGTTGCCTACGGTGAAACCATTTTATTCCATATACATTTTGACTGAATTAACAGAAAAAGTTTAGATGCAACATTGTCGTACCCAACACTTTCTTCTTTAACAGAGAAACCAGATATAACGACTAACATGCGCAGATAACTGATAAACTGTATCATTCCAGACTGTGAGACTAGTTTTTTTCTTTCTATGTTGCTGGGTAAAAAATCGCTCTAAAGCAATTAACTAGAACAGATAGAAAAACAAAACACTTCGAAAAAGACGGATTCTGATGCCGACGCAATACATTACTACAACATGTTTCCTTATGTATGTAGTGTGTCCATAGCTCCTCTAAGAACCGAATTCATATAAGTAATAGGTGAACTGTGACAACATATAAGACAAAATGTCGACGTTAACTACCCATCATTTTAATAGAAAGAAAGCCCAAAATAGAAAAAAACATATAGAAAACCACTATTTTAATTTGTCTCTTTGAAATTTTCAAAACTAAGGTGGCAGAGTGGTCCAAGTTTACTACACCGCCGTGTCGTCACTGACTTTGCGACTCTAACTTCGGCAGGGTGTTCTCGACTCCAACCGCAATCGACAAGAATTGTGAGTTTTCCTGCCAAAGTTCTGGGGTTTCAGACTATTAACTGTGCTGCCACCCTTAATAACAACATGCCACGATCTTTCAGGAAAATGGTTAAAAGTGGCACTTAACCCCATTTAAAAATAGACAAAAAAATGTGTAATTTTTTCATATTTATTACGGCAAAATGAAACGAACTGTATTCTGATTTTTGATTGTGTTTTTTTCTGTTTTAATCTAACGAAGATCATCATTGTTTAACTTTTCATTGTTCAAAACTCCAATACGAGTCCTTTAATTGCCAACTAATATATTCCCCTTTACATCAACCTTGAACGCATGCGAATTTTGTCAATTAAGATTGGAGTCCAGTTAGTTTCTATGTCATGTTATGTTGTGATGTACGTTCATATTCCAAGAATTAATAACAAGAATCCCAAACATTCATTTGGATGTATACATCACGTTAGCCATTGAAAAGTCGATCTTCTAATTTGGTGAAACCCGACATTTTGCCGAGATTAGATATTCTTATTGGAAGAAAACTGGTTCCGTTGTCAATTAAGATTGGAGTCGAGTTAGTTTCTATGTCATGTTATGTTGTGATGTACGTTCATATTCCAAAAATTAATAACTATATCGATGTCGTTTTATAATCTAAAATCCTCGTTAACAATATTTTATAAAGGGCTGTCAGTTAAACATAATAATTATACAGTAACTCAAAATAAATATGACTTTAACTCGAACTCTAACTAAGAAGTTTAACTTGAATCTAACTAAGAAGTTTAACTCGTACTCAAGGTTCTACCCGAACTCTAATTCGATGACTCACTACACTCCGTACAATTGAACATTCATACAGTTTTCAATCATTCTGACACTCAATTCAATCTAAAAAAAAAGGGAAATAATAGCTTGTGTCAAATATCTTGTTCTACTCATCATGTCTCATCCTGTAATTTAACTATTTATTATTGCAGAAGAGTCGAGTAATAATTTAATTATAATTTGGTTGATTGATTGATTGTTTCCTTGTTTGATTAACGTCCTGAGAGCAATATTTCAGCTATTTTCCGGCCGAGAAAAGTTAACAAACAATAAATTAACGGAAATAAAAATAACACCGAGGAACAAATTTTCGAGCAACTGAAAACGTATACAGTAATAGGTACTAGATACGGAAAATTAAGCCTCTAGTAGAGCTACAATTGTTTCAAAATCTTCAAACGGGGTATATAGCGTGCAAGAAGAGTGAAACTTTCCAAACACGTTACCCATTATGGTCATGGTCCGCGGCCAGACTTTCCGTTTTATGACCTGATAAGCTCCCCTCCCCCTAAAAAAATCACGAAGGCCTCCTATCTGTCTCCTATAGACACGCTGGGCAGCTATGTGGGTTGAGCACTGGGAACTCTGCCAGTATAGTCACAAATTAATAATTTAAACATCTGAATATATTATATAAATAATGTAGAGACATTTTAAAATTCGAAATTAAAAGTAGCCAAACTAGTGTTTCTCAAAGCGGAAGGTACTGTTAAAGAAATATTGGCAAATTAACGGGACATACAGATCTCAAGCGACAAGAGGGGATGCTGTTGTAGCAACTATGTTTACTTGTATATTAAGACAGCTGTTGTTATTGTTTGGTATTGTTTAAAATACATTTTCTACCATAAAAAGTCAGGTTATGGACACCTAGACGCTGTTGGTCTTTTGACAAAATGCATGCGCCAAAGATGGATATATCGGGGAATTTATTAGTTTGCGATAATAAGATGGGGAAATGTGGAACATCAAGTTAAAGTTCGATTTCGAGTTCTAAGTCTAAATTGATGTTTAACTCAGATGATCAAATCGAAGTGTAACTCGAATTTGAACTTGCACTTGAATTAAAACAAGAAATCTTACTCGAAGTTTAACTCGACCTTGAAATTCAATCGAACTTTATAACTAGTGCTTTAACTCGAACCCGACTCTAACTGTAACTCAATGGTCCCCTACACCCAACTAGACGTCATATTAGAAAATGGATTTGACAACAGAGCAACACATTACGTCTCCTGGTTTGAAAGATTTTTACCCACCTTTCGAAGGGGCCTCGGTGGCCGAGTGGTTAAGATAGTTAATCTTCAATTGATCACGTGGTCTGTCAACACTGAGATTGTGGGTTCGATTCTCACTGCAGGTAGGGTTAACTCGACTCCAATCTTAATTGACAACGGAATCAGTTTTCTTCCAATAAGAATATCTAATCTCGGCAAAATGTCGGGTTTCACCAAATTAGAAGATCGACTTTTCAATGGCTAACGTGATGTATACATCCAAATGAATGTTTGGGATATTATGTGTCGACATGTAAGATATTGAGCACAATAAAACAAAAGGATTATTTGAATAGTTAGAAAGTAGTCATAGTAATCTGACAACATAAAAGAAGAATGTTTTATTGATTTATTTGTTTATTTCCAAAACATTAAAACTCTTCGTTTTCGATTAAAAAACGAAAAAACCAACAAACAAACCAACATGTAGAAATTACTGCATTTGATCGATGCTTTTTACTGCATCATTTACTGAAGTATTAGATTATCTTATTGTCTTTAATGTGTTTTAAAAGACTTAAAATGTTGTTTTGTTGCATCTTTACCTATATATTATCGTATATAATTCCTTACATTAATTGTCATAGAGTAACATTTATAATTTACTTAGACGCACAATACACATATTCATTTTCTTATATTTTACTAGGCCCAATACTTACTTATGGGGGTTTTTAACGTCTTTGACTACCGTAAAACGGTCTCGCACGGACTAGTCAAATATTTTCATATTGCACTAGATCATTATGATATGTTGCTAAATTTTCCGCAGATTTCATTTTCTGCTGATCAATAAAATCGTTCTCGTGTCTTATATCAACGATACTATCGATTTCAGATTTTTCAGTTTCTACCGGTTTGTCTTATTCTCCGTGTTTAAAGATAGGCAATGTATAAAGGGTAAAATATGAAAATCAACGTTCGGAACCCACCTGTATTTTTTACGGAATTTACCAAGAAGACTGATAGAATGAGTAAGATATGAGAATAAATTGCATGGTGTTTTTAAATAGATTTCATGGGGATAAAAATATTACACTGACACTTAAAATCCCAATACATCAGAAAAAAATAACAAGCTGATATATGTTTGTAAAATGTAAAACAGTTTTCCCGTTATTTAAAAACAATAAAATTAAATATTTGTAACGCTCGCTATACATGGTAGGCAAGCTGGTCCAGATCGACTGACGAATGGTCAAGATCGGATTTTGAGTGGTTAATCTTGGTATAGAGGAACGCTTCTTTTCATCCATTCGTCAGCTAAACGTTTAATATTCGACAGATCATGTTGTACATTTTTTTCCTAAATTCAACTATGTCGCTGAAGACATGACTATCAGCAGCCAAAAAGGCCAGAACAGGAAGAAGTGTATTATCTGATTTTAATTCTTTAATTGACAGCACATTAGAACACCAGAAACAATCCATCGTTGACTACATCGAGTAAAGGCTAGATGTCTCACGGACCACGTCAACCATGGTAGGTGACTTTGAGTTTGGACAGAAAGGAAACAAGAAATGAAAACTCCACTCCAGCTATCCGGAAACTGGTCTCTACGTCAAGCACGACCTAGAAAATTCCTTTACAACAAAGGTTAATGTTTATCACATAAGATAAGAGTAAGTGTGCCAATCATTGGACGTGCGGGGTTCATCAGACAGAAAATTTATCATTATCTCAATCTGTATTAAAAAAAAATAAAATTTCTACTCAATTCGAAAATGTGCGATTCTGGCCTGTTCGATGAAACATACGTGCTAACCAAAAACCTCATTGAAACAGGCGTTTGATTGGTCACTTACTGCTATATTCCTTCAATCGGTTAAATCCAACCCCGCCAAATAAATGTGGAATTCTGATTGAAACATAAATCCATTTCATCTGTATTATTTGACAATATATGTTATTTTCCCGCTGTTTAGTAATTCCAATGTATATTTTTTCAAGCTTAATTTCCCTTACTGATTAATAAACCAAGGACAAAATTGTTTTAAAACCGTCCGAACATCCCTTAGATATTTGTGTTGTGAAACATCGGGCAATGCATTGTGCTTAAAACGAAAAAGAAAGTCCCCGATGTTATGGAAAACTCTCGTATACAAATGTTTAACGAATGTAAATTTGAGGTGATATCGTTTGAAACTGCGCCTTATATCCAATAGGAATTCACATACTCATTTGATATTGCAACTTATAGTGGATGATTTAAATAATTAAAATATATGCATCAGTGTTGCATATTTTGTTGCTATTAATTTGCGTCCGTTAATTTTTTTTATCCATCCTGTATAATGAAGTAAACAATATTATTTTCATATAATAACTCATACTGCGGTCTGTACCCATTACTTAACTTTATTATAAACTAGGTTTTCGAAATTACACTTAATTGCATGTACAGATTAACACTAATTTGTCCGATAAATCCCACACGTCTGCAGGTTCTTACACATATTATATCACATAGAACGTCAAATATTGATTGGTTCCGAACAGAATCGCAGTAAATCCTTTGTTGATCATCATGGAGTCTCGTATGGCACTGATAAATCACTGTACTAAATCATATTGCAAGAACGGACCATTAGCACACTTACTATAGCTGGAGCACAAACACAATACGTGTAATTTAGTAGTTCAACATAGACGTAAAATCTTTCCGTATATATACCAAAGTGGACAAAATCCCGTTTTTATGGTACATGTAGATGATAGGTTAAGAAAGGTTTTGGGTATCCGATGTGGCAAATGCGAATATGAAAAAAATAATTAAATTAAATAACGGTCACCAATAAGTACTGCAATCAGCTTCCCAACATAAGACCAACAATGCGTATTAGTTAGATTTTTAAAATTCAGCGTTTTATTGTCGTTTTATAAGGCTACTTTTATATGTGCGCAACTTCACGGGATTAACTTATTATATGTTGCAGTTCGTCGGGAGGGATTCTTTGAGCCTTAGATATGTTACTAAGGTATTTAGTCCGCCTTGCACGTCCGGGCGGGGAGGTCTTCACAAGTACAATAATAAGCCTGGCAAGCTGGCTGACTTGAAATAGAAATTTCACTAAAGCAAAATCGACCCTTTTGTTATATATCTTTTTGGACTTTTTATTGATGTATTCAGTAATATGTATATCATGACGTCCTCTTTGTATTATGGGGCGATGCCACATAAGCCGTTGAGAATCACAAAATACAAAAATTTGCAATCATTATCAGTCACGGATGGTATCGACGCACACCTTGTCGGTTATCAGACTAAAGGTATATTGTTGATGGTGGATAGTTTTGCATTTTTTGTGAGCATTATATCCAAACAGAGGACATGGCCGTATGTTGGCATTAGGGGGGAATTATTTTGTATCATGAACACACAATTATTTCAGATGTGTAGAACCAATGACGAATGCAAGGTTGAAACTTCCGGTCTTGTGTACATTACTTTGACATTTTTAGTTGCTCGTCTGGTCATCAATTGACACGCAACTTCCGTCATCAAATAATGTCTGCTGATTTTGATTTGCTGGTTACAAAGAAAGGAAAACTTTTGCATGATATATTTAAAACGATTCACACAATTAGAAAAAAAATTTAAAAAAAGAAACAAATGTTATGTTCACTACAAAATGTTATTTACACTGCACCTGTCTTTCAAATGATCTAACAGATTGCAGAGGTCATCACTTTATCATTTTTCGCGGTCTTTCCAGTAAAATATGCAATTACAAAACACATTTTTTATTTTTTCAAAATATTAATATTATTTTCTTCAGAATATCAATAGACAAAAGTCAAAATATTAGCCGAATATTATGAACACGAAAACACGAAAACTAACTTTCCATAATCGTTTGTCACGAACATTGTTCGATAAGAACTACTAAATGTCAAACCGTACGGTTGACTTATGTTCTTGTCATGATCCAATACGATGTCAATGATGTTACCTTCTGCCGAAAATCGATGTATGCTATTCGAGTCCCTGCAAGCAATGTACAGGTTACCTCCCCTGTCAGTAACAGCTTCAGTTCCATTGAAGTTCTCAGGTGTACATGTAAAACGTATATCTCCACTTAGTTTGACAAAGCCTGCTGTGTTATTGTGATAGTCAGTATAGTAGACACTGTTCTGTGGACCCGGATGTAGGTAGAAAATACTAACGTGTCGTAAAAATATTTTATGAGAAGTTTGTTCTACTTTCGTGACAGCAAAGTTCGGCAAACTGGTACTAAATCTTGTTAACGACTAAATTACAGATTATATTATGTACATGTCATTGAAGTACCTATGTTAGTTTTCAGAAAAGGCGACGTGTTGTGTGCGAAAGCCCAACGTTAGTGTCGAGCATGCCGTGCTCTAATTCATACTCTAACTCAAAGTCCAACTGTTGACACGCTTGTGATGAATCTGTTGTAAATACTAAATAAGAAGGTACTCACCATTTTAACCAAAAATTTAGACCTCATGCATAATGTTTGAACAATGTGTCCTTTATTTATATTTAGCTGTTTAATCATGGTTTTTTATTTGCACAGAGAATCTGTATCCACGAAATGTAGCAAAAATTTTGCTTAAACTATGTAAGTGGTAGATATTTTTTCATTAAATTACTTCCCTTTGAATACAACGTAAATTTGTGTGTGAGTGTTTCTATCATGTTGGAATACTAAAATGATGTTGATAGTTCATGTATTGGACATTCGACGGGGACAGCTGAAATTAATGGTCAAAAGTGGTTCCCATTTGTTATTTTTTTGGCATTTTTGTATATTTTTAAACAAACACTCTATAGATCGCATAATCAATGACTAGAAAAAGTTCGAAATCAGATTTTTTCAAACAAATTTTACATTTATTTTCTTTTTTCCCGGTAATTATCACATTAAGTCTTGATTTTATTAGGAAACAACGAGGATACTCTGAACATTTTATTTATGATATTTATGTAACTTAAATTATGATATTCTATCAAAAGTAGCTATAGAAACTCAGACGAGAATTCATGAGATCAAAGATCAAAAGACTAACTTTTTTTTTTTTGGGGGGGGGGGGGGAAGTCTGCAACATTTTGGAAAGTCTTTGTTAGGTAAGATGATATTTTTCAGTTTAATTATTGCATAAAACGAAGATGACGTCATAAAAGGATTTGATTCTAAACAGTCGAAACACCTCTGTTGATGGAAATGGCCTAGTGATGTTCCGATTGGTTTCGTAAAACATTTAATACCAGTCGATCCAGTTGCGCTCTCATATATTAACGTGTTTAATGTCTGTAAAATGGTATTACTGAACTTTATGTATGTATCTTTATTATTTCCTGCTTGATTAAATGTGCGAATGGTTTCTAAGCTTCCAGTGAATGGTTTCTAAGCATCCAGCGAGCAGTATGTAAGCTATATTGATGTTAAAACACAATAAATCATATCTGGAAATAGAATGGACCATCGGGCGAAAAATGTGGACTTCTACTGAAAAAATGTGGAGTGTTAGGTGAGGAGGAACACATAGACTTTGTAGCTGCTACTATGCGTCTACTATTTAAGGAAAGTATATGTTAAAATGTCTTTATTGTGTGTCCCTCCCAAAAACTTTGCCAATTTTGAGTAGGGTTTAACGTGCACGTGTAAATGGTAAAAACGCGAATTTTAAATTGTACTACAGATTAAATAAATTTTCAAAAAATAATATTATGCTTTATTTTATGTTCGAGAAAGTAAAATTTTAAGAAATATGTAAGAAATAAAGTAGTGTTCAATAATTAGTCTTTATTCTATAACTATATATTTTATTTTTATTTTGTTGTATTTACTATGTTTAAATCACGAGATTTGTTCAGACAGCAATACACAAAACATGTTTAGTAAAGGGACAAAAGGTACTTAGACATCTTCAGACAGTAAGACAGGTAGCCGTAACGGTTTCTTCAGACACTACGACAGGGAGCCTATCGGTATTCTAAGACAGTAAGACAGGTAGCCGTAACGGTATCTTTAGATAGTTAAACAGGTAGACGTAACGGTATCTTCAGACAGTAGGACAGGATGCCGTAACGGTATCTTCAGACAGTAAGATAAAAAGTCGTAACGGTATCTTCAGACAGTAAGAATGGGAGCCGTAACGGTATTATCAGCCAGTATGGCGGGTAGCCGTAACGGTATCTTCAGACAGTGCGACAGGTAACCGTAACGATATCTTTAGACAGTTAAACAGGTAGCCGTAACGGTATCTTCAGACAGTGCGACAGGTAGCCGTAACGGTATTATCAGCCAGAAAGACAGGTAGCCGTAACGGTATCTTCAGACAGTAGGACAGGATGCCGTAACGGCATCTTCAGACAAAAAGATAAGAAGTCGTAACTGTATCTTAAGACAGTAAGAAAGGGAGCCGTAACGGTATTATCCGCCAGTATGGCGGGTAGCCGTAACGGTATCTTCAGACAGTGCGACAGGATGCCGTAACGATATCTTTAGACAGTTAAACAGGTAGCCGTAACGGTATTATCAGCCAGTAAGACAGGTAGCCGTAACGGTATCTTCAGACAGTAGGACAGGATGCCGTAACGGTATCTTCAGACAGAAAGATAAGAAGTCGTAACGGTATCTTAAGACAGTAAGAAAGGGAGCCGTAACGGTATTATCAGCCAGTATGGTGGGTAGCCGTAACGGTTTCTCCAGACAGTAGGACAGGTAGCCGTAACGATATCTTTAGATAGTTAAAAAGGTAGCCGTAACGGTATTATCAGCCAGTAAGACAGATAGCCGTAACGGTATCTTCAGACAGTAGGACAGGATGCCGTAACGGTATCTTCAGACAGTAAGATAAGAAGTCGTAACGGTATCTTAAGACAGTAAGAAAGGGAGCCGTAACGGTATTATCTGCCAGTATGGCGGGTAGCCGTAATGGTATCTTCAGACAGTGCGACAGTAAGCCGTAACGGTATCTTCAGACAGTAGGACAGGATGCCGTAACGGCATCTTCAGACAGTAAGATAAGAAGTCGTAACGGTATCTTAAGACAGTAAGAAAGGGAGCCGTAACGGTATTATCAGCCAGTATGGCGGGTAGCCGTAACGGTTTCTTCAGACAGTAGGACAGGTAGTCGTAACGATATCTTTAGATAGTTAAAAAGATAGCCGTAACGGTATTATCAGCCAGTAAGACAGGTAGTCGTAACGGTATCTTCAGACAGTAGGACAGGATGCCGTAACGGTATCTTCAGACAGTAAGATAAAAAGTCGTAACGGTGTCTTAAGACAGTAAGAAATGGAGCCGTAACGGTATTATCAGCCAGTATGGCGGGTAGCCGTAATGGTATCTTCAGATAGTAAGACAGAGAGCCGTAACGGTGACTTCAGACAATAAGACAGGGAGCCGTAACGTATCTTCAGACAGTAAGAGAGCCGTAACGGTGACTTCAGACAGTAACACAGGGAATTCATCATCATCCATCCCTTTCACAAAGCTGATGCCTTGCAACTGTGGTAAATGTATCATTAGCATCAAATAGTTGCACAGTGTACATAGTATTGGTAACCAACGGTTTAAACGTATTTAATTTTTCCCTTTTCTCCTTTTCTTTTGAACCCACTCTATCTCCTATTTTAAAAGTTTTTTCCATATTGGTTTTTCTCCAGCAGACGATTTTACGAATGGGTAGTCTCCCTTTTTATTACTTTTTTTTGTTACTGAGTTATCCACCCCTGAAAGTAATCCCTGCTTCTCAAGATGGCAGCCTCCAGCATGGCAAATAAAATTGTTATTAATTTGTTATTTTACAGGTTGTTAACGGAATGTAAGCATTTAGGTGGTGTTATGAGTATTTTTTCGTAACATTTTAAGTTATTTCAAACTTTAATTTTAACATTATACTATAGTCTACTGACATCGTGGGAAAGTGTTAATTGCAACCTTAACCTTAACCTTTATTAGAACATAAAGATAAATTGTTAAAATGTTGATGTTTAACAGCAAGCAATTTTTTTATTAATAACGTTTTAATTCTTTTCAGTTATTTGAAGGATAGTATATACTAGATGAATAATTGTGAATCATGTAATTTTGTGTTTATTACGAGGCATTCTCAGTATAACAATTATTCAGATTATGGGACAAACTGAGAAGAAACGAGTTTTGAAATTTAATGTTCAGGAAAACGTTGTTAACATCAAAATGCGTATTGCTATATTTACTCACAGATTGTAATTGCAAAAAGCGAGTGACAACCACAGACAGAAGCAAAAACATCTCGATGTCAATGTTTGGTCTAGCATAGTACAAAGAAAGCGACATCAGTATTTTGGTGAGTAAAAGACCCAACGTTTATATCTTAGTTATAACTGAGAATCATTGTTAACTGTTTGATAATGTATGCGGTCAGTTTTACAGCTTATGTAATACTTATTTTTTAATAAGAATAGTTAAAGGAAAAAAAAAGGTATCTATTTTGTGTAATCAACTCCTCATACAGTTTTCAACCCAGATAATGAAACTTCACAGAAAGATTGCACATGTATTGAAGTTGTGCACCTGCTATTATGGAATTGTTCCAGGATTTTTTTCAGGACATTTGCAGAAGACGGTTCTTATTTTGCGTAATCAACTCCTCCTAAATTTTTTACGCAGACCTAAAACTTTCTTCCAAAAAATGTAAACCATTCCTTATTTATTAAGGCACTTGGATTTGCAACCCGGCCATTTCAGAATTTTGCGATTTTTCCCAGCATTGATAAATGATACACGTATGATACTGACATTTTGTCAGTAGCCTTGTATGATCAGACTTTTCCGACTCCTACTTCCTGTTTAAGGACTTAGTCAAATTTCAGCCGTCCGTAACAATTTTCCGTCACAATTTTCTATGCAATGATAAATGATAGAATACTGAAATTTTGTCAGTAGCTTTTTATGATCATGACATACTGTAAGGTCCATTTTCTTCCTGTTAACCGATTTCGTCAGTTTTCAGCCTTAAAAACCAATGCATTTTCCGGTCACATTTTTCTCGGCAAAGCGGCAAAGATAAATGACACAATACTGAAATTTTATCAGTAGCTTTGCCTTTGTATGATCATGCTATCGTGTAGGATTAATTTTCAGACCTCTCCGACTACTACTTCTTGTTTACCGGTTTAGTAAATTTTCAGCGGTCTCAATAACCAATGCATTTTTCGCCACATTTTTCTCAGCAATGATAAATGATGCAACACTGAAATTTTGTCAGTATCTTTGTATGATCATGCCATAATGTGGTATTCATTTTCAGACCTCTCAGATTCCCTTTCTTCCTGTTTACCGACCGTCAATTTTTTACCTTTTGAAAGGGGTATTGTAGTTTTCCGTCGAAATTTCTCATTATAAATGATACAATATTGAAATTTTGTCATTAGTTTTGAGGATCATGCCATATTGTGGGATTTATTATTGCCCCGCTCCCTATGGTCGATAGGTGGTATACTGTTTTGGTCTGTGCGTGTGTGTTTAAAGTTAAAAAAAAAAGGGGGGGGTATCATCAGGGAGCATTAGCTCACAAAAATATATGTTACAGCAAGATATTCCACATGCTTCATTTATATTCATGCTATCATTTTATTTTACTTGCAGGCCTTAAAACAAAAAATATTCACCTTATCATTTTATCCAAACATTTTTAAAACATCATTTCTCTTTTATTTTTCAGAAAATAAACAACATGGAGTATACAGTGTAAAATCTTGAAGAAGCCGATAGGAGAAATTTCTCCTATGATTGATATAATAAAAATTACAATCAACCCGATGGGAGAAATTTCTCCCATGATTGTAATACTAAATATCTAAAATACAACCGATGGGAGAAATGTCTCCCATGATTGCAATATTAAAATTTAAAATCAAACCAATGGGAGAAATTTCTCCTATGATTGCTCTACTAAAGAGTTAAAATCAAACCGACGAGAGAAATTTCTCCCATGCTTTTAATACTAAACCGAAGGGAGACATATCTCACATGATTTTAATGCTAAATAGTTAATATCAAACCGATTGGAGAAATTTCTCCCGTGTTTATCTCATCCTGGCCATACATTTTATATACAAAATACTTCAAAAGAACAAATTTTATTATTTTTGTCACGTTATACATGTAGAATTATTAAAATCCACTCTCATAAGGGATGCACTTTTCACTTGCGGCTGGAAAAGGGAATGTGTAGATTTATTTTGGACAGCGATGTTTTTAATTTATTGTAATAAAAAATAATAAAAGTCTCACCCAGTGAGACAGAGAAATCTCACACACAGGAAGTCACGAGATATTTCTATACCTATTTCAACTCCAAACCTTGCGTTCTCGTTTGATTCCATATTTTAACAGACGACAGATAAATGGGAAAAATCTTTTAATAATATAAGATTACCCAAAAGATATCCGGACATGTAATGTTACACGGAAAACAATTAAATTTAAAAAATAGCCTTTTTCCGCAGACTGGAAATCCTTGTCAGTTCAGCGAGAGGTGTGATAAGGAGTCCTAGGCGTGTAATATGGATTCCTAGGGGTGTGATATATGCCATATCACACCCCTTGATATCATTATCACACCCCTTTCTGATAGGAGTTGACAGACATTGTCTGTATCACATATGCAAAAATAAACATATTATTACTATTGGACAATGACTAATAATATGTTTGTTTTTGTATAAGAGATACAAACAATGTTGGTCAATATATATTACAGTGTTTGTGTTATCCTTGATGTATATCATACAGATTTATTATCGGTAAAAAACAATGACATGCAACAACTACTTAATTCAATCCAATCAAGGTCGGGGGATTTCTTCGGGTACACCGACTTCATTCCCCCAGATCAAACTGGATCCCATGAAATAGCCATAAAATAAATTTACATGTACATGTGCTTTTGAATAATACTGGGTAGATTTTGTTGTAGTGTGGGAGAAGGGAAGAAACAGAGTCTTTACCCGCTAACTTTCAATAATGTAAAAAAAATATTACTTGACTCCTATCTACACGGGTTTCTAGTTAACTCTGTTCAGAATTGAATTACATGTATCTTCATGAAAACCCCAACCTGGATGTTTTCATGTGTCCTTAAACTCTGGAACGATAGTGGACTTGATCATTATTGAGATAGTGAGTACCGGAAGGCTTCAACAACGAAAACGATAAAGTCTACTTAAAAAGTCTAAAATATGAGAAAAAAGACCCCCCGCCCCAATACAAATGGTCTCAAAATGGCATTAATTTATTACAAGGAAATACCTAGAATACTGAATTGTCTTGTAATTTTGCCAAACCTTTTGAGAACCCCACACCCTTCGCCTATTTTTGTCGCTTCCCTTCGTTCAGCAATTTCTTGTTGCATCGTTATTTAGCTACATTCATGCAATACTTGGTTAAAGCAGGAGCAATCTTTCTGAATCAGCGGGGAAAAGTAGTTAAATTGATGAAGAGGTTACTAATGAAACTATCTTATCCAAAATGCTTTTTTTTACATTTGTTAAAAATTGAATATTGCTTAAGTGAAGAAAACGTTAAACGAACCGCACGTTCTAAGCCGGAGTTTACCGATACTTTTAATTATTGAGATGCTCTCTTACGCAAAAATTTGGAATTGATATGTTATCAAAGCAACTTTTTCAAGCTTTCCAACTGATTGCTGCCCAAAAACTATTCTTACGGTAATCCTGTCATACACAGTCCTTGGTAAGAAAGTTATCTACGTGTTGTGAATTCAAGCCTGACCTAAGTCCGGTGCTCTCGATTTGAACCATAATTGCCAGTTTTATTGCTGCAGGTAGAGTTAATTAAAATTTACTCGAGGATCCTCCTCGGTAAAAAACAAACTGAACGCCATGACATAACTTCAAATTTGCTAAACATGACATAAAAGTTCTGAGACCATACTGGAGTGTTACCAGTGCTTGACCCACAATGCAGCCCATCGCGTCCCTGGTGGCGGATAGGGGACACCTTCTCGTTGGGGGTGGTTTCCAGGTCATAGTACGGAAAGCCTGGCCACGGACCGTAGTGGGTAACGTGTTTGGAGAGTGCCACGTTCCTTGTATGATAAAGACCCCTTTTTAGATTTAAACATTGCAGCTTCTATAAAAAGCTAAATTCTCCACCTCTAATCAATGCTTCATACTTTTCCAGTGGCAGTCAACATTTTGTTTCCTAATTTCAATCCAACCCCATTTTAAGTTGAATTACTAGTTTGTTAACTTGTTCCAGTCCTAATATATAGCTGAATATAGCTGAAATACTGCTCGCTGGACGTGAAGCAAAGATCCAATCAGTCAATCATAAAACCTCAAATAAAGCTACATACTTACCATATTTATATAGTGTTTCAAACAAAACCCGGAAAAAGTCTTAAATACTGTCAGCATATTTCACGTTTTAATAAATGTATTGTTTACTGTCCACAAATATCAGGCTGGAATTAAAGTATTGTGTACTGTCCGCACTTATCACGCTGGAATAAACGTTGTGTGCACTGTCAGCACATTTCACGCTTGAATAAAAGTATTGTGTACTGTCAGCACATGTCACGCTGGAATAAACGTATTGTGTACTGTCCACAAATGTCAAGCTGGAATTAAAGTATTGTGTAGTGTCGGCATATGTCACGCTGGAATAAAAGTATTGTTTACTTTCCGCACATGTCACGCTGGAATTAAAGTATTGTGCACTGTCAGCTGGAATAAACGTTGTGTGCACTGGAATAAAAGTATTGTGTACTGTCAGAACATGTCACGCTGGAATAAAAGTATTGTGTACTGTCAGTACATGTCACGCTGGAATAAACGTTGTGTAGTGTCAGCACATGTCACGCTGGAATAAAAGTATTGTTTACTATCCGCACAAGTCACGCTGGAATAAAAGTATTGTTTACTTTCAGCACAAGTCACGCTGGAATAAAAGTATTGTTTACTTTCCGCACAAGTCACGCTGGAATAAAAGTATTGTTTACTTTCCGCACATGTCACGCTGGAATAAAAGTATTGTTTACTTTCCGCACATGTCACGCTGGAATAAACGTTGTGTAGTGTCAGCACATGTCACGCTGGAATAAAAGTATTGTGTACTGTCAGCACATGTCAGGCTCGAATAAAAGTATTGTTTACTTTCCGCACATGTCACGCTGGAATAAAAGTATTGTTTACTTTCCGCATATGTCACGCTGGAATAAACTTTGTGTAGTGTCAGCACATGTCACGCTGGAATAAAAGTATTGTTTACTTTCCGCACATGTCACACTGGAATAAAAGTATTGTGTACTGTCCACAAATGTCAAGCTGGAATTAAAGTATTGTGTAGTGTCGGCATATGTCACGCTGGAATAAAAGTATTGTGTACTGTCCACAAATGTCACGCTGGAATAAAAGTATTGTGTACTGTCCACAAATGTCACGCTGGAATAAAAGAATTGTATCCTGTCGGCACTTATCACGCTGGAATAAACGTTGTGTACTGTCAGCACATGTCACGCTGGAATAAAAATATTGCATCCTGTCGGCACTTATCACGCTGGAATAAACGTTGTGTACTGTCCACAAATGTCACGCTGGAATTAAAGTATTGTGTACTGTCAGCACATGTCACGCTGGAATTAAAGTATTGTGTACTGTCCACAAATGTCACTCTGGAATTGTGTACTGTCCACAAATGTCACCCTGGAATTAAAGTATTGTGTACTGTCAGCACATGTCACGCTGGAATTGAAGTATTGTGTACTGTCCACAAATGTCACTCTGGAATTAAAGAATTATGTACTGTCCATAAATGTCACGCTGGAATTAAAGTATTGTGTACTGTCAGCACATGTCACTCTGGAATTAAAGTATTGTGTACTGTCAGCACATGACACGCTGAAATAAAAGTATTGTATACTGTCTGCACTTATCAAACTGGAATAAACGTTGTGTGTACTGTCAGCACATGTCACGCTGGAATAAAAGTATTGTGTACTGTCAGCACATGTCCCCCCCCCCCCCCACAAACGTCAACTTAGTCCGATTGCAACGAAATTTGATATGTAGGCAGATTTTAATGCACAAACTAAGAATATCATGTGTATTTGGGGGTTTTCAACATGCTCAAGAAGTGGCTATGGGGGTTCGTTTGGGAGACATTCTGTGTTGGCATCCCAACACAATCAGCACTAGTTATAACTAGTTTTATTTTAATTTCCAGAAAACATTTAAATAACAAAATAATAAATAAATAAATAAAATAAATAAAAGAGCATCAATTATTTTTTTCAGTGCCATTTTACAAAGGAATACATATATTGAAACTATATTTGATAGTACTGTTATTGTACAAATATGACACGAACGGCATGCCATAATCAAACGAAATATTCAATATTTTCATGCGCCTCGACTTGATTTACAACCTACATTATTCGATTGAATAATTACACTTTTCACAGTGTGGGTCTTTACATTCTACGTCAATTTTAGACGTTATAGTCTTTTGTTAAATATACAAAAAAGAAAACTCATATAATCAATATATACTTCAAACGATCCACCTTTCATAATTTTAAAAAAAACTTCAAAAATCGTATATTATTCTATTAACACTTTTCCTGTACGGTCAATTATTATAACTGCACTTGTTTACAGTAATTCAAGTAGGTAACAAGTACAATGTAACAAATCACGTGAATAAGTTGATGTCAACTATCAATAGATACAAAGTCAAACTATAAGCTTAATATTATGAACAAGAAAACAAGAAAACCGACTTTATATCATCGTTTGTCCCGTACAAATAGCGAAAATTTCTACTAAATGCCAGACCGAACGGTTTACTAATTTTCTTGTCATGATCCAATACTATGTCAAAGGCATTCTGGTCTGAAGAAAGTCACAACGTACAGGTTACCTCCCTTGTCAGTAGTCACAGCTTCATGTCCATTGAAATTCTCAGGTGTACATGTAAAACGTACTTCAGTTTGACACAACCTACTTTGTTACCGGCAGTATAGTAGACACTATCCTGTGGACCCGGATGTAGGTAGTAAATGTAACCATGTGTTCATTTATTTTTATTTATTGATGCATAATCTCATTAAATATGGTCGTCTGGTCTGTTCACACATTATTCTCTTAAACGTAGACATTAAATTCTTTCGTCATTTTTGCAAACATCTACATGTAAATTGATGTCAGAGGCTCTAAATAAAACACAATTTTCTATACTAACAATTTAAATTCAAATAATGTAATAGGAAATAAATATATTACCACGTACATGCAAAACTAGTTACGCATTATGAACAGGAAACTACGAAAAGCGACTCTCCACCGTCGTTTGTCACAAAGAAATTGCGATAATTTCTACTGAATGCAAGACCGTACGGATTACTAAGTTTCTTGTCATGATCCAATATGACGTCAATGGCGTTCCCGTCTGCCGAAAGTCGATGTATGTTATTTGAGTCCCTACATGAAACGTACAGGTTACCTCCCTTGTCAGTCGTCACAGCTTCAGGTCCATTGAAGTTTTCAGGTGTACATGTAAAACGTTCTTCTCCACTGAGTTTGACACAGCCTACTGTGTTATTGTCATAGTCAGTATAGTAGACACTATCCTGTGGACCCGGATGTAGATAGTAAATCTTACCACCAGGTACAGTTATTATAGTTATTGTCTTTCCTTGTTTACTGAGGATGTACATCTTCTCACCGATACCTGTCACCGACAACAGCTATACCACCGGCACACCAACCAGGTACAGAATGTGTACCACAGGGCTTCATTGATTTTATATCAACAAACTGTATTGAGTCCTGAAAAGGTAGGGACACTACAGCTTTATCTTCTCCTGGTATAATAGCAATACCCCATGGATCACCAGATAACGTACAATCCTGTAGGTACTCACCACGATCACTGTATACCAGTAACTTGGTACTACGGTTGTTACAGAGTAGTAGACGGTTGTCGTCTGTCACAGCAATACTGGTTATCAAGACATCATCGGTAGATTCAATATCAAATTTCATGTCAAAGTCGAACTTTTTTGGCATCTGAATTGTTGTTGGTAAAACCTGAGCTTGATTTGATTTGGATGGTTTATACTTGAACGGACATGGTGTAGACTCAATTTGTACTGACCCCAAGGATTCGATCTGGAGTTGTTGCTGTGAAGATTTGTTTAACGAAATTTTATAGGTCAACATCGATGCTATTATTTTTTGTACTTTAATATCATAGTCGGAAATTTTCCATTTATACGAGTTTAATAAAATAAATAGCTGGTTCTCTGATCCGTTTTTTGACACAAGCTCTAATTTACTCGTAACCTCGTCCAGAGATTTCATCAGTGTAGATAATGTTTCTTTGTCAGATTGTATTTGCTTCTCGCATTTCGTTTTAGCTGATTTGAATTCAGATATCACTTTCTTTTCGAGTTCATCTAGGCGTTCCAAAAGTTTGGATTTAATTAGCGAAACATTTCTCAGCACATCTGATTCTTCATCATTTAGACTCTTTAAATTATTATTGCGGTTGCTTATAAGCGTTTTCAAAGTTCCACGTAAGCTAGATACGGTGCTAGATACATCTTCTAACATGAGTGATCTTCGAACTCCTTTTGAAGCAACGTCTACAGGAACACATTTTTGACATGTCCGGTGCGTTTCTGCCATACAGGAACGGCAGCATAGACAATCATGTTCCACGCAGAAAAAATCAAGTGCAATTTCGTCGTGTTTTTTACAACCACTTTGTACAGATAATTTTTCCTTGGGTAACGATCCAGGATTTATTAAATGATGAGAGGCGCATGCTTTGAATGAACTATGAGCATTCAGACAGACTGTACATAGGTTTTCCTCACAATCAGTACAGTACTTTATGGCCACTACGGGTGACAGTTCCTTACGTGAGCATGGATCGCAAATGGGTTTGGACGATGCCATTCTTTTCTGAAAAAAAAATTATAATCTTATAATGTAAAATGGAAATATGTACTTACAATTATGTCGTTTGGTTGTTAATGTTTAACGCCAATGTCAGGTATTTTTTCTGCTATATCGAGGTGTCCAGTTTTGAATTATATTATTTTGTATTATTTTGTAATACCCTGGGAAATACTTCGGTAGAAAAACTGGTAATCCTTGTTAGTTAGGATTGGAGTCGAGCACACCCTACCCGCAGTGAGACTGGAACCCACAAAGTCTGTGTCGACAGGCACGTAATCCATAGTAGACTACCTTGAACACTCGGCCACCGAGGCCTCGCTAAAATAATGTATCTTGATCTTTACGGACAGTATTCCAAAATATTATATGTAACGAGTGCATTCAATTTATGACTTTTAATGTAAATAATTATTACTTATTACTGTGTTTTCGTCTTAATTGCTCACACCATAAAAATTTATAACGTACGCGTCACATCAGCAAAGTAGCATAAGTAGGGGATAGTACTACACATTATAGAAATCAGCAGAGTAACACAGGTAGGATAGTACTATACATTATAGAAATCAGCAGAGCAGCACATGTAGAGGGTAGTACTACACATTATAGAAATCAGCAGAGAAGCACAAGTAGAGGATAGTACTACACATTATAGAAATCAGCAGAGGAGCACAAGTAGAGGATAGTACTACACATTATAGAAATCAGCAAAGTAGCATAAGTAGGGGATAGTACTACACATTATAGAAATCAGCAGAATAACACAAGTAGAGGATAGTACTACACATTATAGAAATCAGCAAAGTAGCATAAGTAGGGGATAGTACTACACATTATAGAAATCAGCAGAGCAGCATAAGTAGAGGATAGTACAACACAGTATAGAAATCGGCAGAGTAACACAAGTAGAGGATAGTACTACACATTATAGAAATCAGCAGAGTAACACAAGTAGAGGATAGTACTACACATTATAGAAATCAGCAGAGAAGAACAATTAGAGGACAGTACTACACATTATAGAAATCATCAGAGCAGCACAAGTAGAGGATAGTACTACACATTATAGAAATCAGCAGAGGAGCGCAAGTAGAAGATAGTACTACACATTATAGAAATCAGCAGAGTAGCACAAGTAGAGGATAGTACTACACATTATAGAAATCAGCAGAATAACACAAGTAGAGGATAGTACTACGCATAACAGAAATCCGCATAGTCACACAAGTAGAGGATAGTACTACACATTATAGAAATCAGAAGAATAACACAGGTAGAGGATAGTACTATACATCATAGAAATCAGCAGAGTAACACAAGTAGAGAATAGTACTACACATTTTAGAAATCAGCAGAGTAGCACAAGTAGAGGATAGTACTACACAGTATAGAAATCAGCAGAGTAGCACAAGTAGAGGATAGTACTACACATAATATAAATCAGCAGAGCAGCGCAAGTAGAGGATAGTATTACACATTATAGAAATCAGCAGAGAAGCACAAGTAGGGGATAGTTCAACACATTATAGAAATCAGCAGAGTAGCACATGTAAGGGATTGTACTACACATTATAGAAATCTGCAGAGTAGCACAAGTAGGGGATTGTACTACATATTATAGAAATCAACAGAGTAGCACAAGTAGAATATAGTACTACACATTATAGGAATCAGCAGAGTAGCATAAATAGGGGATAGTACTACACATTATAGAAATCAGCAGAATAACACAGGTAGAGGATAGTACTACACATTATAGAAACCAGCAGAGTAGCACAAGTAGAGAATAGTACTACACATTATAGAAATCAGCAGAGTAGCACAAATAGAGGATAGTACTATACATTATAGAAATCAGCAGAGGAGCACAAGTAGGGGATAGTACTACACATTATAGAAATCAGCAGAGTAGCACAAGTAGGGGATAGTACTACACATTATAGAAATCAGCAGAATAACACAGGTAAAGGATAGTACTACACATTATAGAAATCAATGGTAAGAAACAAAACACAAAATGGAATAAACTCGCGTCTTTTCCGCGAATCACACTTTTACGACGGACATAAATATCTATTGAAATGCAATAAATTGACCAACCACTTGTCTTTCGGGTGGATTATTGTTAGATAGAACCAGAAAGATTTTTCGGAAACAGTTATTTAAATTATTTTTCAACATTAATTGTTTCCTGTTCTTGCGAAAATCTTCGACCTCCATTGATAGTTACCAAAATGTAACTCTTTTGACAAGAACAAAACTCGGAATCCGGAATTAGAACGTCTGGATTTTATAATGAAGAAATAAACGGATTTATAAAGGGCAACTGGACTTCAACCTTGACAAGATTGTCAATTTTCTTGCCGACAGTCGATAAACAAGCTGAAATTACCAAAGCTAACAAAAATTACACGCTAACATAAAATCTTTCAATTTTAATATATAAATTTGTAAAAAAAAAAACGTATTAGTCAAAAACACAATACACGAGGATAAATGTATACAGTGAAGACAATAGTGGCTACTTTTCGGACCACTGTGTAATAACGAATCTCAGACCATGGCCTCTTATCATTACACGCGGGCCAACACAAACCCATACAACGAATTACATTTATCTCGAATGCACGGTAGACTCAAATTACTCTAAGCTACATGTAGAATCCACTGTAGTGCGGACGCAGACTCCATTTTGTACAAAAGAAACCTTTAATTTGCAACTTGAGGCTATAAAAAGCATGTAACGCTTACCTGACTTACCAAAAAACCTTTTAGGAGACATGAATTTTCTTGCATATTTTGATTTTATAAGCTGAAGTGAGATGTTGTTTTTAGAAAAAAGCTGTGTCTATGTATTTCCATTATGGTCACATGTTAATCCGTGTTTCTATTATTTAGGAGTGGCACAAACACAAAACATTTAATTGAGCAGTTCTACAATGTTACAATTATTTTTGAACAGCGTTTTTTTTCATACAATATTAATTCAATTTCAGAACACATTAGCAGCCATGTTGAATGTAACTAAAATGACTCGATACACTAAAAAATAACTATCAAGTTTCTTCATAAGTTAGTTTCTGGGAAGAAGCCGTATGTATGTTTTTTTCATAGGGTCCTATGTTAAGCTTTGTTCCAATATATCAGCCATATTGGATTTAGGATCAGCACACAAACAAAACTCAAAATTGTAGAGGACCATCTAAGGCATATGCACATTTCTACAATATCACAGTTCTTTTTATAAAGTGGTTCGTCAGTAAACAAGTTTTGAAATGACAACAAAATAGAACTCATTAACAGCAATAGCAAACGGTTCGTCCACGACTTTTTTTATTTTACATTTCAGCAAATCAGAACACATTTACAACTTTGGCATCCATGCTAAATTTCGAATTGGATAAAAATTTTACAAAAAATATAACTATCATGGCTTCATTTCTGCATAGTTTGGTTTAAATATGCAGTTGAATGGTTTTTGAGAAGAAGCCGATTGTATGTTTTTCCCATATGTTCGTATGTTAAACTATGTTCCATGGTGGCGGCCATCTTGGATTTAGTATCATCACAAAGAACTTAAACTTTGTACAAGACCATTTGAGGTACATTACTACAATAATACACATTTTTCTGCTAAGCGGTTTATCGGAAGAAGATTTATTAGAAGATTTATATTATCAGCGAAACAGAATAAATAAATGGCTATGTCAGCCACGTTGAATTTCCAATCGGCTCGAAAAACTCAACATAATAAGATTTCAATCCCTGTTTCATTTCTGCATAATTTGGTAATGTGGTTTAAATGTGTGGAACGGTTTCTGAGAAGAAGCGGTTTGTATGTTTTTGCCATATGGTTCCATATTAAAATGTTCGACGGTGGAGTCCATCGTGGATTTGGGATCGGTACAAACAACTCGAGCTTTGCAGAGACCATCCGAGGTACATTTCAATATCACTGCTTACTCGTCCGGAGCACCTCAGTGCACCCATGGTTTTTATTGGGTTCGGGTTTGTGATTTTGGCTTTTGTTTTACGTTGTACATGTTTGTCTATATCCTGATTGTAATTGTCCCTTGACTTTCGGCTCTTGTTGTTTGGTCGGTTTACTTGCTGATTTGTTTATTAAATATCAATCTGCCATGCAGTTTGTGATTTTTTTTAAATTTCAGCAAATTAGAACACATCATTGGCCTTAGCAGCCAGGTTTAATATTTGATCAGCGCCAAACATTAAAACTTTGTTGGGGCCTCGGTGGCTGAGGGGTTAAGGTACTTCGTCTACTATTGATCACATGGTCTGTCAACACTGAGGTTGCAGGTTCGAGTCTCACTGCGGGCAGGGTGTACTCAACTCTAATCTTAATTGACAAGGATTGCCAGTTTTCCTACCGAAGGTAGGGGGTTCTCTCCGGCTCCCCTCCTCAATAAAACTGGACGCCATGATATAGCTGAAACATTGCTGAAAGTGGCGTTAAGCATCATTCAAACAAACAAACAATAAAACATTGTTAAGCACCACCCAAATTAAACCAAGTGTGTTCCAATTGGAAAATTGATTTTTGAAAAGATTGAAAAGTGAAAAGTTTACGCCGATCACAACAATAACGGACGTCAAGTAATGAGAACAGCTCACATTTCCCTTTGGGTCACTGAGTGAGATAAAAACGTATTTTATACGGGCAATAAACGGAGAAATATATTGAAATGTTCCGACGAAAATAATAACAACATGGGTTATCACGTAGGGTACACAATCTGGTAACCGCCCCGTGCGGGATCCGGGTGGCCAAAAGAATAGACCGCAGTCGCGCTAGCTTGTCCTAAAAGGCGACTAAATAGCGCCCAGTACCCTGACCGGCGTGTCAGGTCGGTTTGCCTAAAGACCGACTGGGATGTGTGCCCCAGGTGGTTGAATGGGGTACCCCTGGCAAGCTGGGGTTGTCAGGCCATAATACGGAAAACCTGACCGCAAACCATATTAGTGCACCGTGTTGGGAAAAATGCCACGTTCCTCGCACGTTAAAGAACGCTGCTGTAGTATTCGCTATGAGTAGGGATTTCGATCCCGCTACAGGAGGCTGAATTGCCCGACCCTATCCATCCTCCCATTTGCCAGTCGCAATCTAAAATCCGTTACCCCTATTTTTCCTTGTGTCCCATCCCATTTTCATTCATCATCATTTCATGTTCATTTTATCATCCATTTCATGTTCATCGCCTGAATATAGCTGAAATAATGCTGCTCGGGCGTTAAACACCATTAATCAATCAATCAATCTGGTAACCTGCTACTAGTACTCATTTACCATAGTTCTAACCTATACACTGCATATGTACCAAGTTTGCATGATGGCCAATTAATCGAAGAAAAGGAGTAAAATTAGCTGACTGAAGATAAGACGATTATTGTCATGAAGAAAAATTTCTAGGGAAGCGATACATATATATTTGAACCACACAAACATGTTTATAACAGCGTGAGATTGTGAAATGTGACGTCTCAGACCCGAGTCGCTAAATCCGCTGGTTTGTCTATGGAGAGGTATCTGACGTCCCACTCTTAAAAAAGCGTTAGACAGCAACGGATTCTCGGACTACGGTAACATGTGCGCGTCACAAATGTCATGTGATCCATACCATTTCAAATGGCACCCCAGCTATCCAGAGACAATATTGAAGGTGTACTTAGGCTGAAAACTAAATTTGACATGTTTATAAAATATCCGTCAAAAATGTTTTCTCATACCGTGTATTTAAAACTGACAATCGTATTCAATTGACATCATTAACACATCAGAGAAAGACTTCACGTGAGCACAGTGGAATCCGTAGGAACTTTTAGGGTGCTCAGAAGAAAAAAGAATCACAAAATGTGTGACGCTCGCATTCACGTGTAGGCTGTGACTTATTAATATTAAACACAAAATACAAAAGTAAAAGAAAAACACAAACCGACAAAAATATATAACTGGGAGACAGGGATGTCCCGCTCAGAACATATTGATAATCAACCCCACCCCCCACGTTTACTCTAACATTTAGTACATTGCGTCAGTGAGGAAATCTCATCGTGCTGTAACTGTGTATCAAGAGATGTTAAGTCATCTTCATAAAAAAACTTCCACGCAAAGGTAAACCTGAGGTGTGACAGACAGACGAGCGTTGGAACAGATAAGTGAACTGACCGAAAATCTTTATGTCCTACAACTTTTGTTGGCGGGACATAACAAATATTAACGATTTCGAAATCCCAAAATATCTCACACGAGTTTCGCCGAGAACGAGGAGGGGCGTGGTAAGAGATATTTATTTATATTAGATATGACTTGTTGATTTGCTAATTGCTTATATATTACCCGATATTGAGACTTCGATGAAAGGTAAAAATGAAACACCAATAAAAGACCGACAAGTCCAGAAAATTTAAATCATGATTTTCATACCAAAATAGATATTAACAAAAGTTAGGTTATAAATAAAAATATCTAAATCATTTAAAAAATGCAATAAAAAAGATGAAAAATAAAACTCTTTATAAATAAAGAAAGTCACACAAGATATGACATAAGATATGGATTTTTTAATTTAAGATTTAAAAATTTTAATGTAAAAACTAAAAAAAAATGCACGTTATATTTACTAGATACTTACTAAATGAGAAAATGAAATGTCTCTGAACATACTAAGGATCATATACGAAGTCCTTAAAGATAACGCACATTAAAAGTAAATAACATTTAGAAAAAATGTACATGTATATATAATAATACAATAAAACAATTCAGTTACATTAGAATAAATGTCAAAGACAGTTTATTTAGCTAAGAACAAAAAATTACAAGAGTTAATTATTTTCATAATTGTTTTGCCAAAAATGGCTCTTCTTTCTGCATCTTTTTTTTTTGGTTCAAATTCTGAAAATATTATTTATTTATTCTAACAATGTTAATGCATATGAATGTTAATTTGACGTTTGGAATACATGCAACGGGGCAAATCTCTTGAAACAATAAAAATTAATGTACAAATAATTTACTTGAAATTGTAATTTGCCGGTATTTGTTTCTTTGATCTTCCGACGATGACCGACGGACAGACACGAACGATCAATCCCGATCTTACCCCCTCCCCCTACCTAAACACAGAACCACTTGACAATATGTCATTTCGAAAAGGTCAATAGACATTAAATTTACTGAAATTTTAACCCTGGTCTATAATAACGGCACGTGCATAACTGCACTTGCATGCCCTTGGGCGGTATGAGCGTTACCCCTGCGTCGGGCCATTTTAGACTTCCTCGCGATTTATCAATACTATAAAATAATCATATAGTCCATACTAACCGGCACTTCTAGAATATAGATTGATCAATGGGTCGTTCTTTCTTGATAATTGAAAAAGTCATCCATTATAATTTTATCTATTGAAATTTTACATTAAAATTGACTGATATACACAAATTTATCTAGTCTAAAATGCTTACCACTTTCCTTTGAAATTATGTAAATACTAAAATCTTTGCACTGATTTAAAATGTACATAGATATTTTCTATCTATATGTTTGAATTAATAAAAAGCAAATTTAACGATCAATAATCCTATCTCTTTACGGAACATTACCTACACTATTGTCGTTGAATTTATACCGAAACAAAGTTTGTATAGAATTAACATTTAATTTTCAATATGTGTATCGAACCATAAATGTATTGGTGAAATCTATATCTGTGTGTATTCAAACTTTAATTGTCTCTTGCTTCAAAGAGAAGATTTAAGTGTTTTACTTAATTTTTAAAATAGGACAAATTATGTCCGATAATTTAAAACAACAGAAACGTAACCAAGAATGACGTGATGGATTACTAGTATCACTAACTAATTTTAAACATAACGACCTCTTGTCTTTAATAGAAATCTATATACGACTTACATGCAATATTAAATAAACTTATTAGTGTTGATTTCTATCTGTATAAAATATTTAACAGTTTACATGTATTGGTTCCCAACTCCCCTCAATCCTCTAATGTACTCAAGTCATGGGAATTTAAGCTTGGTTACATACATGGCGTCCATTGACTGCACGTCTTCTGAATACTTAGAAAGCGGCTTACAATTGGTTTATAGCTTATTGCATAGGTTTATACGACAACACCACACTATAAGGCGACACGTGCTGACCTCATGTAAATATTTATTTAAAATGGCATATCAATCTTAAATGAAGGCAAGTAACTTATGTTTGGGTATCAAACGCACCCTTTTGAGACACAAAATGAAATATGCGAAATAAACAAGAAATATAATCTGTATATGTTTATTTATAGCATATAAATGATTTTTTGACAAACAGGATTTTATATACCATCAAGTTTGACGAAGTACACTAAGTGATCCATCAACGCCACTAGGTTTTTTGTAAAGGAGCAGAGACAAAAGTTCCAATTAAATGTCATTTATTAATGACGTAAATAAACACAAATATAAACATATAAAATATATACATACAAACAGTATTAAAAGATATCAAGAAAACATTTACTTAAAATGACCTATTAATAATAAAGCTCCATACAACAAAAAAGGGATGGCCTGTAAAATGAGCCCATCCAACCAGTATTACATAATATCAAGAAAACATTTACTTAAAATGTCCTATTAATAATAAAGCTCCATACAACAACAAAAAATATACACCAAAATACACATACAATTGACAAATTATTACATAATATAATGTAAAATGTTTTGGAGGCGAGGGGGTTGGTGGTGGGATAAAATTATCTTTGATGAAAGCGTCTCTCCCCACTCAAAAGTTTTTGATCTACTGAACACGTGACCTATACTAAAGATATTCATTGGTTGAAGGACTTATGTAATATTGGAAAATACCAAACAAATGTGCACGCTTGAGTGCACCCTAACAAACTGGTTAATAATAGAATCAAATAAAATTATCCAACTTGAGTTATATAAACCCTTTTATCTTTGATAAAATGTTATTTATATACCATGGCCTGTAAAATGAGCCACAGCCATGTATATATACATGGCAGCTGCCATACCTGGAGTTGGTGGATCGACGAAATAGGGGTAGTTGCTTACAATTCAAGATATTACATGTATCTGTAAGCGAAAAATACCAAACCTACATGTAAAACTTGGACCAAACATGACCAATCTTTATAAACTGAAGCATTAAAATGATGACATTCAAAGCAGACATAAATATATTTAGACAAAAACACAACTAGTTGCAACCCACTTCTTACAACCAAAAAACACAATTACCAATGCACATAGAAAAGCAGCCAACTGCTGACCTTCAACATACATGCATGTGGAACAAAACATTTAAAGTGATCTGTAGCTGTAATCTCATATGTATGAGCAGTTCAAGTGAAATTATAAAAAATAAAATGTAGCAGAATATGAGCCATCAGCATAGGTAAATATAAAAGAATATAACAAGAATATGACACATACATGTAACATAAAGTTATACCTCGAAAAATCATAATGGATCAAAAAGCAGGCAAAAACCTGTCCAAGGCAAGGTACAAATACAAAATACACAACTTCTGCCTATTACACATTTAAAAACATATATAAATATCATTTGAAGCAAGCAACTCTTGACCTTCAATGAAATTACTGTACATGTAAATATATATAAGTATCATTTGAAGCAAGCAACTCTTGACCTTCAATGAAATTACTGTACATGTAAATTGTGGCACTTATCACAGAGCAGGCATATCCTGACCTCTGTATATTTACTCACAAAAAGGATAGTTATACCTGAAAGGATGTTATACGAATGTATTTTTGGAATGCATTAGAATTCCACCGACCAAGTTTCCGAATGTAAGTTTCTGAACAACCCAGTTGCGCTAAATGTGTTGCTGCCCCTATTCGAAAACTATGTCCCTTATAAAGTGATGCATTTATGCCAATATATTGTAATAATTGGGACAGTTTACTTGTTACAAATCTATGTGTTACTGGTTTTCCACCCTTGAACTGGAAAAATGGACCCTTGGATATTCCGATATAAGTTTTGTATGCAAATAATGTTGTCACAGTACAAAGACTAGCCACCTTATTGGCTTCAATAGATATAGACACTGGTTGATTGTTTCTAATGTTTTTAAATGAGCGAAGAACAATAGTTACCATTTTAGGCTGACCACTGTCATCAAATTTGGAAAAATTTACATCTGAGAATTGGACGACAGAGGCACATTTACCTGTATCCAGAGTTTTGGGCAAAATTTCACCTAGGCGTAAAAGGGCTGTGAAAGCCAAAAGAAAAACAGATTTTAACATAAGACCTTGATAGTGATCGCTTATGAATTTGTCAACACTCATTAGAAGTTGTTCCAATATTTCTTTTGTAATTGGTAAACGAGAGTCAGTTGAGTTATGAGCTTTATTGCATCCATTTAAAATTTTTCGGACCAAAAAAGAGTTGGACAAATCTGGTATATTTAGAATTTTGTGAATATAACTAATTGCAGAAATGTGTGAAGTTATTGTAGCTGGTGAATAAGACTTTGTAAATAAGTCTCCAATAAAATTGCAAATAACAGATGAACATACTGGCAATGTCAGACCTATCTTTCTGTCATTACAAAACTGTATTAACAACTTCCAGCTATGCCTGTATGTTGATATGGTAGATTTTGAAAAAGCCATATGTAACAAATCTTTGACTCGGTGATCTAGATGTTCAGAAAATGACTGGGTATGTGTGTCTGGACCGGGGACAACCAAGGTGCTGTTAGTTTGGCTTTCTGAAATTGTAATCGAGAAAGTTGGTCAGGAAGAATGTTCCATGCGCCTTTAATATGTTTTGCTTTGAACCAAATGTTCCAATTTAAACAAGCAACCACAAGCCGTCTTATTAAACGCATCATAACCTTGTCCTTGCAAGATTGTTGATTGATAACCTGAACAACAGCCTGATTGTCAGAGAAGAAAAGAATCTTAGAGTTGCTCATCCTATAACCCCAAATTTCAACTGCAAGCACTATGGGAAATAATTCTTTTGTTGCAATATTATGTGGAAGTAACACATCCGACCAAGCATTAGCAAACCAATCTTCTCCAAAAACTGCCGCATAGCCTAAACTTCCAGATGCATCAGTAAAGAGTTTGAAATGATCTGATGAAAGCCATTTATCAGACATGAATACAGATTTACCATTAAAACTATCTATAAAATATTTCCAAGCTGACAGATCAGCTCTTGCCTCAGACGTTAATTTAATGTAATGAAAAGGGTTATTAACCTTAATTGTGAGGTCAATCAGACGCCTTAAGAAAGCCCTACCCGGACAAACCACTAAACAAGCAAAATTCAGTAAACCAATCAATGATTGAAGTTCCTTAAGTGTAATCTTCTTGCGTTTAAAATTTTTGTTTAAACAGTTCTGAATTTTTAACAATTTTTCAACTGGTAACCTACTTTCCATTTTAATTGAATCAACTTCAATACCATAGATTGTTAGTGCAGTGGTAGGAAAAATAGTTTTTTCTTGTTTTATTGGAACTCCTAAGGACTGACATAATTTTAAAAATTTGGAAAGATCTTCGAAACATTTGTTTGAACCAGCAGGACCCACAAATAAAAAGTCATCGATTATATGAGACATGCCTGCTGCTTGGTATTTTGTTTCCATGATCCACTGTAAGGCACAGGAGAATTTTTCAAAAATTTGACAACTGCTACTTGCACCCATGGGTAAACATCGATCATAATAAAAATAATGATTCCAAGTAAAACCTAGTAGATAATGGTCTGATGGATGGACACAAATTATTCTAAATGCATCTTCAATATCGCACTTACTTAACAAACATCCTCTACCAAAGTGGCGAATTAATTGAATCACAGAATCAATGTTATCATACTTCACTGCAGAATTCTCAGGGGGGATAAGGGAATTTACAGATTGACCCTTGGGAAATGAAAGATCATGAATCAATCTGAATTTTCCTGCGACATTTTTAGGTACAAGACCTAAAGGAGAGCACACCAAATTAAAAAATGGGGGTTTTTTTAAAATGGGCCAGCTATCCTGTGTTTTAAAGATTCTTTGGCTAATTTTTCAAAAACTTTATCGGCATTGTCTAAGGCTGATTTATGATTTTTTGGGATACCCTGCTTAATGTTACCAACCACTCCTAATTTAAAACCGAAAGTAAAACCATGGATTAGTTCATTGTACAACAGACTATTATAACCTTTTAATTCTTTAGCTAGTGCCTCAGGGTTTATTGGGCTTGGTAATTGAAGGGATGGATCTATTGTTTTTATCTGGAGAAACATGTGACTTGGGACATTTTGTAACTGGGTGTGGTCCTCTACAATTTCTACAGACATGTGGATAGGGACAGTGTTTCCTTGTACAGCTTTCATATTTGCTGAAAATGTGACATGTTCCAGATCCTTGACCAAGAAAGGACTGGTTCTGTCGTTTACCATGCTGATAATTAACGTGCCTTTTATTGTTGTGTACTTGTGGGAATCTTATAAATGTCATCAATGACAACTTGCCATTGTTGTTGATGTTCTTTCCTTAAGGTGCGAAAAGTTTCATCATAAAATAAGCACGCATCTAAGCCTCTTAAGTCATGTATTTCTTTAATAATACTTATATATTTCAGCATAAAAGGTGCTTGGTCTGGGAATCTTTGTATAAAAATTGCCATAAATATATTAAATGCCTCGATCCAGTCTGTGAATGAATTAATGTGCTTTTGTTTTGTATTGTTTTGTTTTGTGTTAACGGTTACTTCATTTGATGAGAAAGTGACTGACCAAGTTTCAATATTAATATTCTTGGGTAAAAGAGACCCAATATCAATGAAATCATTGTTCCAAATTTTTTCCTTAATTTTAAGTGGGACATGTGAACCAAGGGGTATACCTGTAGTGAACACTGTTGTTGGCCTTTGTCCACCTGTAAATGGTTGTCAATCCTAGCTGATGGCTCAGAACCCAAAATACTGTTAACTAAAGATTCTATCTGAGTATTGACATTAGACACCGAACTGTTACATGCACTTGGAGTTGTTGTTTGAATATATGTAGGTTGACTGGTTCCTGACTGATGTGCTTCTGGGTTTGCTATCGACGACATAAATAAAGGTACTGGGTTTGTGCTCGAGTTGTCCACTGATCCTGTTGTTAGATGATTAAAACCAGCATCAGAAATTTGAGCAGGTTGTGCCTCGGTAATGTTTGTTAATGTGCTGGACACGCTAGGTATATGGGGTAAAACTGGTCTAGAGTTACAGGGCACGAAACAGTTTTGCCTGTTTGAAACTGAGTTCTGTTGCTTTATTATCTCACTAGCCAATTTCTCATAATCAATTTGTGGAGAAACTGGCAATGGATCCGATGGCATCGTAACTAAAGTCCTATTGACTGAAATGTTGTCTGTATAGTTATATGGAGATGTAATATTTGGTACTGTATCACCATAATCACTGTGTGCAACATTATTTTGACTTTCATTGACTGTTACGGCTTGACTGGAATACTTAGATTTCCGGTGTCGCACTGAGCGATTGCTGACTCCGTGCTGACGCTTAGTTGGCCCCATCTTATATGAACTTAATGTTAAGCTAAAAAAAAAATGTGATTAATTAATTAAATGCACCATGTGCTCAAGTATATATAAATTGGTACCATGTACCAAATGCACCATGTGCAAAATATGTGGCACCATGTGCCTAAGAAGATAATGTGGCACCATGTGCCTAAGAAGATAATGTGGCACCATGTGCCTAATATAAAGTTGGTACCATGTACCAAATGCACCATGTGCAAAATATGTGGCACCATGTGCCTAAATAGATAATGTGGCACCATGTGCCTAAATAAATAGTATATATAATGCACTATGTGCCCAAAAGATTTTTTTTTTTTTTTTTTTTTTTTTTTTTTTTTTTTTTTTTTACCATGTACCAAATGCACCATATGCAAAGAATGTGGCACCATCTGCCTAAGTCGATGTAAGTTTGTATTATGTATCACATACACCATGTTGAAATAATAGGACAACATTTGCCCAAGTAAATGAAAGTAGTTCGTTATCTTGTACCAAACTGCACCATGTGCGTATTGAAATATATGCATGTTTGTACTAAGTGTCAGATTGTACCATGACTCAAAATGCACCATGTGCAAAGGAAACTGTGTAAATATATTACACCATGCGCTGAAATATATGTAAATTTGATAGTTTGTACGAAGTTCACCATATCAACATACTAGTAATGAGACACCATGTGCCTAAATATATAAAAAGTTTGAACCATGTGACACCACAAGTCTAAATATAAGCAAGTTTGTACCGTGTTCTAAAAACACCTTGTAATCATAAAAAGTTTATACCATGATACTAAATCGTACATAGGTGCCTAAATAATGAAAGGTTGTACAATGATCTAAATGCACCAAGTGTGGAAATGGATAGTATAACCCATCTAAAACAAAAATACATTACATATTACTAATGTAATATAAAAAGCTGTAAATATATTCAAAAAGAACAGATATTACCAAGTAGATTATAAGCATGTAGGATTGCACTGCGAACACTTCTGTAATATTTCCATAATCCTTCTTGGTTTAAATGTACACCGTCATGGGATATATGATGCAAAGAATTCCAAAAACCTCTATGCTTCCAGAAAATTATGCCAGGGATATTGTTCAACACTAGCTGTTCATTTCACAATTTGTTGCAAGTAATAACTTTGTCATTGTACCTATGACCCACAACATTAGGACTGCGTAACAGTAATTGCCCTACAATAATCAATGGAGTGCCGACGCCTTCATGTAGATAACTTGCAAAAGATAATAAATCACGGACTACTTCTTCCGGATCCCGAGCACTCAGATCATTTCCTCCAATTTGTAAATACACAATCGAAGGGGGGTGACCCTGAAAATTGTACAAGACAGCTCTTTCGTGTATTAAACGTGGTAATGTCAACCCTCCTTGGCATCTGAAAGACAGTTGAAGGACCTCGGGATATAGTTTCAAATTCCATACATCAGCGTTCTGGCTTGTGAAGTCGCGTAAACGGCGAATAAAACTATGTCCTAGCAAAACGACGGACGCTACCATATTGTTTACAAACACTGCCCATGCGCACTGTTAATGAAAATAATTACTGCAAACTCCACAGCAGATGTAAAAGTAAACAAAGTAATAAAAGGGAGCTAAAAGTACTCACTTTCACGAAAATAACTGTAAAGTGATCCAGAAATAGTTTATAACGTAATTAGATAATGATGAGAATATAATCCATTCGATAAAGGCATAAAACAAGTACATAAAATTATCTTTGATGAAAGCGTCTCTCCCCACTCAAAAGTTTTTGATCTACTGAACACGTGACCTATACTAAAGATATTCATTGGTTGAAGGACTTATGTAATATTGGAAAATACCAAACAAATGTGCACGCTTGAGTGCACCCTAACAAACTGGTTAATAATAGAATCAAATAAAATTATCCAACTTGAGTTATATAAACCCTTTTATCTTTGATAAAATGTTATTTGTATGTAATTTGCAAGTCGGGAGAGATAACGTCTTTCAAACAGATTTATCAGTCTTTATCATTATCTCCCTTCTTGTATCTCCCAACAGATGGCGTTTACTCCATCGTATTACAGCTACACAAGCTTTACACATTTGGGCACGTACATTAGGATTAGATAGTTTTAAGTTACCCGCAATCCCACCCTAACCAAATTTTAGTTCTGGTAAAGGAAATTATGAATCTGAAGGACTTGAGTTTTTATAATGTTTCCTGCTTTGTTTGTACTTTTTTAAATGCCCTACAGTTTTTTCCCATGCATGTATTATCACCAACTTTGGAATAAGTTATGTATTTAAGTAGTTTACGTTCTGTAAAAACAAAGTTGTTAAGCAGTATTATGATGTTTGTAAATATGTCTACAAAGGCCTATAATATCCCCATCTCTAGATGTAACAGACGTGGTAAGATAGTTGATGTGAACCGTGTCAGTAAGCAAGAAAAGAACTAAAATTTTTCTCCTAACCGGAGTCATTTGTCCATTTAATAAAGATCAGTGGCAGTATCCAAGAATGCTTTGGGGTTAGCTCCTAGATGCATCATATTCACCAATATAGTTGATGTAGACCTTGTCTGTAAATGGGAATGGGCTTTAACATTTCAGTGTTTCTTCGTTTAAGTTTTACGATAAACATTTTATGATAGACATACACAATCAATGCCTTATAAAACAATTTGAGTCCCATTATCAAGCATATTTTCTCCCTTTTTTCATCGTAACCGATTCGTGATCGCTCGGCTTTTCTCGAGTGGCTACGAACAGCAGTCGGCCTATTATGATTGCTACCACCCCGTAATCCCTAAATCAGCTCTGCGTTTTTGTTGGCCAATCGGCAGCTATCTTCCGATTTAGCAGCCAATCAAGACACAGCATTGTTTATCTGTTATCCTTGAGGTACGAATCGTTTCCGCAGTTTCGCTTTTGATTATTTATCCCGTCGGAATAAAATGTTTGTTTCCAAAATTATATGACTCACACATTTTCCACATCAAGAATTGATAATTGTAGGTTTATTATTATTTCCATCATTTAATTAAAACAAAGTTATTAATTGTTACTTAATTGCTACTCAATTTCAGTATCCATAATTGAAGTAATTGTATATTCAGGCTTGTACATGTATTTTACACATCACGTTTAGTCTACTTATGGAAATGATTATTCTTACATTCCAATATTTTTCTCATGCCATGTTGTGTTTCATCAAATAGAAGAAAAAATGGTTCAATTAACACCTTTTGTTAATCTGCTTAAACATTAATTTACAACCATTCTGTTAATCCGTTTAACTCTTAATAAGTCAAAATTGCACGTGTACAAATTGTTGAAATCGCTCTCTTTGGTTGGATTGATAGGATGTTTGCTTTACGTCCAGCGATCAGTATTTCAGCTGTATTCATGACATGAACAAGTTCACAAACATATAATCAACGGAAAAAGAGGGTGGGATTGGACACATGGAACACAAGTTAGACTGCCACTGGAAAAGTATGGAGTTTTGTATAGGGGCTGAGAATTCAGCCTTTTGTAGCGACTACAAGGAGTTACTCGTCTGCGAAATCTACCAGAGGGGTCTTTATCGTGCAAGGAGCCTGGTACCCATCAAACACGTTACCCACTACGGTCCACGGCCAGGCTTTAAATTCCGTATTATGACCGACAACCCCAACGATAGGGTGCCCCTATCCGCCACCCGTTGAATTTACAGCAAAATCCAATTTGTAGTTTTTGAGTTGTGCCAATTTGAAACGAATTTTTACATGTCCAAGGCCAAAGTAAAAATTGTCATCTCAGAGATGGGCTGTTATCATGCTCATCTGTTCAGTTAAATGCTTGTATGAAAATTAAAAAACAATGTAACATGGCTGTGTTTCATTTAATGTCGCATTAAATGCCCTAATTGTTATATTTGAACTTTAACTCTTGATCTTAAATATCAACAAGTGGCTTGTTAAGGTAGTTAGTCTACTATTGATCACGTGGTGGGTCAACACTGAGGTTGCGGGTTCGAATCTCACTGCGGGCAAGGTGCACTCGACTCCAGACATAATTAACAAGGATTGCCAGTTTTCCTACCGAAGGTGGGTTTTCTTCGGGTTCGCCGGCGTCCTCCACCAATAAAGACTGAACGCCATGATATAGCTGAAAAAATGATTAAAGTGGCGTTAAAACACCATTCAAACAAACAAAATAATTAGAAGCAGAATTCTAAATATGTATTTTGGTATTAGCAAAATAGAAGATAATTGCTTGTTGTGTAATTAGTCAGCTTCGGCACGTATATCAGTACAATTTATTGCTTTCAAAAGACGTTGATATACACAAAAAACTACGATGTAACTTCCACATTTTCAACATACATGTAGTAATGGCGTCTTGGTAGATGAGAGGTTAATGTAGATAGTCATCTATATATTAATCCTAGGCACGTGACGAAGCTTTTCGCCGAGTACTGCGGCTCAAAACAAAAGACGCAAGGAGCCAGGATATATTGTTTGTTCGTTTGTTGCAATGGGCTTAACTCGTAATTTGTCAGCTATATCGTGTCGTCCAATTGTATTGGTGGATGAAGTCGATGTAACCGGACCTATGGCAGGAAATCTGGCAAAATTTGTTGAGCCCAAACTACTTTAGTCTTTTTTTATAAAAAACAAAACAAAATAACAAGACTGATAGGACAGTTAAAACAAATTAATCGTACCCTCAAAATTCTTGGTTTATTGTTTCAAAAACGATTTCTTTGCGTGTCGCTACATTGCCGCGTCTTTGAGACTTACGCTAAATTCCGTATCGATCTTTTGATCTTCAAATAATGGTCGAGGTTGCAGTAAGAGCAGCCAAAAACATATATCAAACAAAAGAAACCGGAATCTCTCAACAGCATGTTTGGCTTACAAGAAAATAGTACTTCAGATACAAAATAGTCCTGTTTATCTTTATGTATTTAAAAAACAACTGCTGAATGGATTTTAATTAATGAACATTTTTCTGAAAGTTGACTATGAGGACAATTTTGATTCTTAATTAGCTCATTTTTAATGGCGTTTAGGATGTTTTATGTCATGTTTACTACATGACCTATAAACCAAGATTTTCTGAAAATACGGTGCTATTTTTAGAGTGGGATTTACCCCGGAAGCTGGCTTTTTTGTTGGAAGGCATGAAAGTGGTGATGAGATTTTGAGAGAACATAAGCATTTCATGTACAATTCTGGATATATATGGTGTTCGTCACGTTAAATTAAAGGGAAAAGAGCTGCCCTAATTAAAAAATAACAAATGCAGGAGAAAATCTTAAAGAATTAAATTAGTGTTTTCTCCCCTTTAGGTAATAGAGATAGAATTTCCGCAATTTTCTACTGGCATAAACATCGTATCTTTGTAGAGAGGCAGCCAATGAATGTTGCTGTTTGGTTTAAATAGGTTCAAAAGTTTCAAATTAAAATCAATTTTAAACGGTTTCCAATAGGTTTCTATGTGAAATTAATTACTAAAGAGCAGCCATTTTAGATTATCTAACATAACCTAACATAAACTTTAGGAAAACCACCATATAATCATTCAGATACAACATGGCTTCAAATCAGCTTTGCAGTTTCAGAACAGATGGCATTTTAAATTCTTCCAATAGATCGAGTCCTCTGTTAAACTAAGTTCGTAAATTTAAATGGCTGACTTGCATAAACAAAATGTATAGAGAACTATACAATAAATATTCTGTTTCAATTGGTAAATTAGTTTCAGAGAAGTAACCCTTTTATACTTTTTTTCTCATAGGTTCTATGTTAAACCAAGGTCTGCGGTGGCGCTTTTTTCAAATTTCAGACTGACAAAAAAAAACTTTATAGATGACAATATTAGTATGATGATCGGTTTTCATTTGGTTAATTGGTTTCAGGGAAGAAACTTTTCAAACATTTTCCCCATAGGGTACTATATGTGTATTGCGGTGGTGGCCACATTTAAAATTTGTATTGGCAGAAAAAAAACATAAACTTTATAAATATTGTTGACATGTTGACATGTTTTATTTCAATTGATTAATTGTGTTCAGAGAAGAAGCCGTTTAAAGTTTTTCCCCAAAGTTTGTAGAAAAGATTCTATTCTAAAACATTATTCAATATTAAACTATGAACAGCGGTCATGATCCTTTTGAAAGTACTCCACGCAATACAAACGATGAGAAAACAATTCTCACAAAACAAATTACAAATTGTATATGTCTCTGGACAATAAATTTTCGTATGTTAATATTTGGAAGGCCAGGATCATTCTTTGATACATGTATACATACATAAGAAATACTAACAACTAGTGCACATTGATTAGAAACCAAATTAAATTGTTAGCAAACCGTTGCCCCATAGATATATCAGTATGATTCCCAATATAACTGATAATCTAATATCTCCAGTAACGTATGAAATTAACAATATAACTATACTCCACACAAGTGGGAACCAGTTCTGTCTCAGGAAATATATACAACTGTCCACAGAATTATCAGGATGAAATCTGTTATCCGGTTCTTTGTCATCATTAGCCTCTCTGGATAAAATCTACAAACCAAATACATACAAAAGTAATCATAATTTGACTTGTAAATAAATATGTATTGTAAGGCATTCTAATATGACATGCCTAAAACGCTTTGAGTCCACGCCTGTGGTAAAACAAAGTATATATTCATTATCCAAGTCATAAAAGATCAATTCACTTTATGGCGACGTCATCGTAATTATTTCACATGTTTTAACTGCGTCATAATCAACTTTTTGTCGTAGATGTCCGTCAAGTCCTGCAACTCATAGGTTACGTTGTTGAAAAAAGTTAATTTATATGTTCTATGTTCTATTCGAACTGGCACATCCAAAGACGGACATATCGTGTCTTCAAACGCCAAAGTAGGGTCGACATCAGGACAGTAGTTCACAATACGAGCAAACCGTGTCTTAGGTATACCGAGTGTCTGCATAAACCTTTCCTCGCGGTCCTCGACTGAATCGTCCAACTCTGTGGAAAATTTATCAGCATGTGTCAATACACCGTAAACAGTGATATCTGTCAAAAGATAAATGATTGGTCAATGACGATCACGTGTATAATGGCATCTCGTAGTACTGTATATCCAAAAGACATCGATTATGCAAATATATTTATCATCCGTGAACTTCTAAAAAGCGATTTGCTATTCCGATCGTGTTTCATAGCATCTTGAATTAAAATGTATAAAATATGGGTTATGTAATTTTCATCACTGACTGCATAAGACCATACTTGGATCTACAAAGCTGCCCAGTGCGCCACCTTGTGTCGGATAGGGAAGCTCTATAGTTGGAGGTAGTTAGGTTAAAATTCGGAAAGTCTTAACACTGATAGTAGTGTGTGGCGTGTTTGGAGAGTGGCACGCTCCTTGCACAATAAAGACCCAATGGCAAGTTTCGAAATAGAGTAGGCTTATTTCAGGATTAAGGATAAATTCTCCCAATCTCCGTTTAGCCACTACTCCATACTTTCCATTTGCAGTCCAAATTTTGTTACTGATGTACAGTTCGTTTTTCCCTTTGATTACTCTTTGTTAACTTGTGCTCTTCCTAAAAATAGCTAAAATAATGCTCACTGGAAGTCAATCAATCAATCAATCAATCAATCAATCAATCAATCAATCAATCAATCAATCAATCAATGTGTAGTTATGGAACATTTAGAATAAAAACATTAGTATTGATTTGCAATAGTATTAGTGGACTACTTACAGGAGGAATAGTTGGTTTACCTTTAGCAAGGATAGCTGGTTATCAAAAGCTATGATAACTTGTCTACCTATGGCTATATGATAAACCTTTAGTAGGATGACTTTTCACCTGATACGCGATGATAACTGGTATACCTATAGCGATGATAGTTGGTATACGTATAGCTAGTCTATGATCTATAGTTAGGATAAAACGTCTAGCTATATAGCATATGAGCTAAGATAGCTAGAATACGTATAACTAGGATAATTTGTCTACCCATAGCTCGTCTACAATTAGCCAGAATCAAGAATGCTTACCCATGGAGCTTGAAATATCTGCAATTGCTTCAAGCAACACATTAGGTAAGTTGGACTTTGGATTTGATGAGCAAACCACAATAATGCGATGAACTCTTCTGTGAACTGGACTCAAAGCGTATTTTTGTGCAGATTTCGCACTCCATACCTTTGTCCATAATTTACTATGTCTGACAAAACTTCATTTTCTTCCATTTTTCCTGACAAAATGATGTTAAGGAGCTCTTTATTTAGTTCAGAATCTTCATTTTCAAATCCGGTCATGTCCAGAAACGTTGGCATCAAATATATGTCGGCTTGCCTATAATAAATTTCTTACTTGTAACTGAAAATGCAAGAATACAAAGCTTGACCTCACATGTGTATAAGAGGAAGAGACACTATAATGTGGGATCCTCGGCTGTCGAGTGTTTAAGCTAGTTCGTCTACTATTAATTACGTAGTCTGTCGTCACTGAGATAGCGGGTTCGAGTTTCACTTCGGGCAGGGTGTACTCGACCCCAATCTTGATTGACAAGGATTTCCAGTTTTCCTACCGAAGGTCGGAGGTTTTCTCCGCGTACTCCGGCTTCCTCTCCCAATAAAAACTGGACGTCATCATATAGCTAAAATATTGCTGAACACGCCACGTTAAACAACATTGAACAAAAATAAAATACTGTAATGTGCAATACTTCAATGATCACCGGTGAATAATAGGAAAAGACACGACGCAAAGTGTGCTATATTTCAAAGATCACCGGTTTGTGCAATTTTTACACTTTACAGCAAAAGTTTAGACAACTCACAACTTCACAAGATAAAAATCTCTGCATCAGTGTCTGATATAGATCAGATTTAAGTTAACACTAGGTGCGGAAAATTGTCGTGAGCAACTCGATACACATACTTTCAGTAAACTGTTCATATAAACCTCATTGGATATTGTTTTCGTTCAATATCGCCAATAAACAAAGATTTTTTTTTGACAAAGTTATGAAAATCAATTGATCTGATATACTAAAAGTCATCGTGTCCGAATTGTGTTTTTGACTAACTTCGTTTGGTGAAGCTTTTGCAGATAAAAAAATGTGCAAACTGAAATCTACAGCGTTTTGAAATTCGGCAGTTTTTTAGGACAATTTTTCATACAGTAAATTTTGACCTTGTTGTGAACGGAAATGTAACCTAGGAACAGTTGATTTTGTCTTTTCGACACTCTTCGGGCATTGTCGTTTGAGCTTGTCTGGGCAAAAGTCTCGCTGTTTGACAGTATAGCCTTGAACATCAGGAAGGCAGACGAATGTTTGTAAACAATTATATGAAACTTTGCAAATGACAATTTAATTTGTGACATGTAAAAAAGAGACATTTAAATAAAAGACCGGTTACCGCGGGAAATGTTTACTTATTCATTTTCGTAACAAAAATGTACAATATAGAAAAAAACCCACAAAAATGGCAAGCAAAAATGTGGACGCAAGGAATGTGTGACTTTTACTATAGAATTCATTGAAATCACTATTTTGAACACATTTCAATATTATCCCAAGCTTTATCAACCATGAACCGATGTATTGATTCAACGAACACCCGAAACAAACCGCAGCCACAGAGTGACAATTAAAATAGCAGTACAATATTAGTTCAAATATCACATTGATTTTAAGTAATAAGTTTCTCTCGGCTATTGTTTTAAATTAAATACAAAATCAAACTAAACTGACTAAATGAACAACAGTCTCTGTTTGTCACACAAGTACACCTTTTTAAAACCTACAAGGTGACGGCATATTCACAAATCGATTAAAACAAAATTCACATACATTTCCTAGGGCAAATGTGATAAAAAGAATCAAATACTGAACATACCATTTCAATCGTCTGGTGACCTGTTTACCAAATTTCTGAAAATCTCCATATTTAGCATGTTCTCTCCAACGTTCGTTGCTAAAGCTGGCGAATATAGTATTAAGAAACGCTGATTTCCGTTCATCCTGGAGGTCCAAGGATAGCTATATTTAGAGGTCTCTTTCCTGATAATGAAGTGCCAACAAGCCGTTTACATTCTTCTAGTAATTCCTGTTTACGAAGATATAATGGATCGTTTTGTGGATTCTATTCAACCTTCAGGGGAAACTTGTCAACATGTCCTGGGCTCCATTTATCCGCCATGTTTGAACCCGATTGTCTTCACAACAGGAATATAACGTTACACTCTTCGTAACTACATACTGCAAAAAATACAATTAATTGTTAAGACTGAAAATAAAGTGAACAAAAGGTATTAAGAGCCATTCGCCGGTATGAGCCACCAGTAGAAAATATGAAACATTTGTTAATATGATTAAAAGAAATTTAATGAAAAAAATAATCCCCAAAATAACACATTTACAAATAGCGGAAGACAAAGAAATGACTTTTCAACACCTTCTGTCTTAAAACAGTTAAAGAAAGCAAAAATCTCATGACACTCACCGAAAACTAAAACATTAGTAAACATTTAAAACAATATAAATACGAAAAAAATTACAACTCTTTGTTAATTCAGATTTTCCCCATAGGTACTCGTGAACAGGATCGTCATAGGTACTCGTGGACAAGACCCCCTCCACCACCCTTATTGTATTCTATCATTATATAGAAATCTTTTAAATGCTTTAACTTATATTCTACACTTTGTTATATTAATTTCTAACGAAATAGTAACAGTTTTCACAACAATACTAAGTTTCTGATAATGTACCGGTCAGAAGAAACTTATTATGTTTGTAAACGCTTTTATTATTTCGTTAGAAATGAATATTGCAAAGAGCAGAATATAATTTATGCCTTTAAAAGATTTCTTACAAGACAAAATTATACACAAGAAAGTGGGGGATGGGGTCCTGTCTGCGAATACCTGTGATTTTCCCCTAGTCGACCTGACATTTCGAAAACTTAATGAGATGCAAAAAATAAAATCAACGGATTGACACACTACCGAAAGCTCAATGAGTACATCTAAAAAAACAAACATTCCATCAAAATCGGAGGGAAATACTATATTCCGCTTATTACAGAAAACAAGCAGTTGTCCTTTTGCCACCCACTGTAGCCGGAGAAGTTACTGAGTTACATACTTCAAAATATACATGTTGTACATTTGCAAATAAAAATAAAACAGAGGAAAGGGAATCCCTATCCGAATTTTAATAAAAATTACAAAGTTCAGCATTTGACCTTTTTGACCAATCTTACCTGAAACCCCGAAAAAACAGATAAATTGTAATGGTATTAGAGACGGTCTCAAACAAAACTGCATTTTTTGTAAAACTCCGAAACTGAAATTAAAGAACAACGTTTTAAACAGTAACGATCTATATGCACTATTTATCAAAACCCTTTTTGTCCTAGGATACTTTAATGACTGTCGAACGCATATTTTTTTTTGTGTCGCTCAACCTCAAACCAGTGAATGCCGCTTACATCTCTTATTTCATGGTTTCATGTTTATATTGATATTTCGAGTGTTAATTATTTGTATGTTTAACTTTTGCTTTAGAAATATGGGAAACAGCTGATAAAATTCTTTATTTAATATCTAAAATGTAGATCTAAAAAGTTGTAGATCTACAAATGTCTGATCAAGAATTATTCATTGCTGTTAACCAGATTTTAGTCAATTTTGGGGCCCACCGGAAAAAGGTACGTCTACAAAGAATCAGATATATCGTTCCTTTTTTATTTGATGCTTTCCTGTTCCGTCTATTTTTATTTTATTACATGTATAAACTTTTTTGTTTTTTTTTAAATTAAGTAAAAATGGGATAATAACTTACAGCTAAAGAACTAACTAGTCAAAATATATTTATATCAAACATGGTGTAAGCCATTCGTCGTCAAAAGCCTACGTCCGGACGCTCTCTCGCTATGATGGCTTAATGGTTTTTAACCCCAATTTCAACAACTGTTCAGTAATATCATGGCGTCCAGTTTCTATTTGGAGGTTGGGGAGTTGGACGCCGGAGTACCCGGAGAAAACACCGGACCTTCCATAGGCAACTGGCATGCCTTTTCAATTAAGATTGAAGTCAAGCGACTCTGCCCACAGTGAGACTCGAACCCGCAATTTCAGTATTGACACCACCTGATGAACTACCTTAACCACTCAGCCAATGTCCCATCTCTCTATGATACCAATTAACAACCGTGGGCACAGTCGTTGGTATTTCTCTTGTTCATTAATTCGTGACAATTTTGATTATTATTAAATAGCAAAAAGTGTACTGCGTACAAATATTTAATTTTGAAAGAGCAAACACTATATGCAACCATCGCTATGACGACCTTTAAGTCGTGTTTTGCTCGAAAATAATAACCACCACAAGTTTTAACATGACAAGATATACATCTTTTTTCATAAATCAACGCATGCAAGATTTTTTAAAACTATTCACTTGAAAATTGACAATTGAGTCATAGCGTTCTTCAGTCAAACGATACGTGTTTAACCGAAATCGTGTATCTTATCTCTATTGGAATTAATGTAAATTTAGACGGAACGGCAAAGCAACAAATCAAAACAGAGACCAGAGGCTCCTAAGAGCCTGTATCGCTCACCTGATTTTATTGCCGATGGCATTTCCCTGATGTTAAACTAAGTCCTATAATTTTCAATAAACTTTAAAGAGGACCATCCAAACAATATTGCTAGTAAGTTTTTTTCCATTGGTTTATCGGTTTTAGAGAAGATTTTAAAAAAATTCCCATAGGGTCATTTGTTAAACAAAATCCTCTGTTGGCGGCCATTTTGAATTTCCAATTGACAATTAAAAACATAAACTTTAAAGAAGACCATCCAAATAATATTGCCAGTAAGTTTTGTTTCAATTGGTTAAACGGTTTCGGAAATGAAGACTTTTAAACTTTTTCCAATAGGGTTCAATTTTAATCAATGTAATGCTGTGGCGGCCATTTTGATTTTCCTATTGGTATAAATAACATAAACTTTATAGAGAACCATCAAAACAATATTCTAGTAAGGTTTGTTACGATTGGATAACCTGTTTCAGAGAAGAAGCCTTTTTTCTTTTCTCTCATATGATCCTATGTTACACTAAATCCTGTGGTGTTGTTAATTTTGATTTTCCTATTGGCATAAAAACAAACTTTATAGAGGACCATCCAAACAATTTGCTGTCCTGCGGTGACGGCCATTTTGAATTTCCGGTTGGCATAGAAAACATAAACCTTATTAAAGACCATCCAAACAATATTGCTAGTAAGTTTTGTTTTGATTGGTTAACCGGATTCAGAGAAGAAGCCCTTTTTAAAACTTTTTCCCATAAGGTCCTATGTTAAAATAAGTCCTGCGGTGGGGGCCATATTAGTTTTCCAATCCAAATAAAAATCAATAACTTTGTAAAGGTCAATGCAATGAAAATTATGGCCAAGGTTGGTTTCAATTGGCCAAATCGTTTCAGACAAGAAGATAAAAATGTAAAAAGTTTACAGACACCGACAACGATCACGCAAAGTGATGACAATATCTCACATGACCCTTTGGGTCAGATGAGCTAAAAACGAAAAACAATCTCTGAATGTTCCCACGGTCGGTAAGCATAGAAAGAACGCGAAAGTAAGTTGGGTTTCCGAAGATGACAGTTCGTAGCCGAAAGCCACGTCTGGTTGTGTTTGGGAAGTGGTAACATAACGAGCGTAGTTACTGACGATGTGAGCTATGAAATGGGAATAAAATCGTTGATGATGTTAAAGTGAGCAAAAATCAGGGCTGCTCATGGGGTTTTATTTGTATCAGATATTTACAACACTTTCAGCTAGTTTTCAGCTAGATTTCTGCTATTTCATTGCGTCGACATTGTATTGCTATAAATAAGCAAACTGTTGAATTTCCAAAAGAATATATTATACATGTAAAACATTGTGTTGGTTGGCTGCCTCTGCTTGATTTAAATAAACAGATATATTACAGAATTATTATTATTTTATCAGAAAATGTATATTTATTCAATGATAATATAAATGAAAAAAGGTAGGACTAAGTACAGTACTGATCAGCGAGTAGTTCTCGTCAACTAACAATTCTAGCCAATTAACTTGTTTCATTAAGATAGCTACCATTTTCTTTTATTTCTTCTTTTTACGCTACCTTGATCATTTTCACACAATTATTTATTGGGCATCTCTTCAGTTATGTTGAACAGAATTTTTTAAATGGCGAGATTTACTGCTCATTGGACACTATCTCGCCGACACTGGTTTTACTGACTATACTCACTGACAAGTATATATACTGTCAGGGGACACTATCTCGCCGATACTGGTTCTACTGCTTGTCGAGAACTTTTCGCTGATCAGTATACATACTGGCTATATATAAAAATAGTAAAAAATATATAAAAAACTATAAAAACTAAAAAAATAATCTATTATTTTTGAGTAATACGTAAAAATAGGCCCCAAATACGCTAAAATCTTGATTACTGAATTAATAAAAGGCTAACCGGTTCGCTCGGCTTGCACGGCAATACGGAAGGTCATATTGCCCTTGGAGGGCAATATTTATTTCCATAATTACCAGTGGCATAGACTGGCTATTTATACTGTTAATACAGACTAGCCAATCAGATTATTTAATTAAATGGTTACGAGCTGGCTAATAATGTATTGGCCTTGTATTGAAATTCGGTTAATTGGCTGTATTGGAACTCGACCCTTAGGGTTTCGAGATGAATACAACTCGGCAGTTTCAAATCAATAAAGGCCACTATTTAAAAACTGTTTGTGTTTGCCTACCCAACCCTTTTGGTAATGTGTAGGTGAGTAGGCATTTGTTTGGTGGATTCATTGCAAAATTTATTATGTATTCTACGTCTATTGTGTATCATAATTGTTACGGTTGCATACTAATCCTTAAATATACGGTAGAATACTGGTAGTTGGAAACATAAAATGTCAGATAAAAATATTCTATTTCCGAGTGTATCCGATTTGCCGGGCATCGTATATTTGATGACAAAGGGGTCAAAACTGTTGTGTCAGTACGCATTACTGGATGATATACCATTGATATTGACCACATTTCACGAAAGATATGTTTGATAGTATGATATTATTACTTGATGATTTCTGTATTGGCCTAGTTATTGGTCCAAGGCATGCTGCATTGGCATGAGGCGCAGCCGAAGGACAATACAGCTGGCCAAGGACCAATTACTAGGCCAACACAGAAATCATCACGTAATGATAGCTTTATTAATTAACTAGCCCAAATCAATTAGGCCAATATAGGTCGGAATCAGGCCAATACAGGTCGAATCAGGCCAATACCGATATTGGACTAGTTAATTCCGTATTGGACTAGTTCAGCAAAATATATATTATCGGCAGTTTAACTGTTATCTACGTGAATATTATATTAGATAATTAATAATATTTAATATTGTTTTCTTTGTAGGTAAATATTGCTGAAAACGGCAATGACATTCGTGTTATACGTGTTATCACACTATTTCAGATATATGCTGTTTATCAATAAAGTTTTAAGTTGCTTTATGTTGGTTTGAGTATCTGTTTTCTTTCTGTGTTAAATTGTTATTTTCCTTCACAATTTTGTAAATGGTGACTGTCACAGTAAAACCTTCATTCAGAATATTCTTGAGACATGTGCATCTCCAAATTCATTTAACAAAGCTAACTAAATCATTTATTAGAAATTTGAACTACCCGATTAAATTTTTAATTATTAGCAAATTTTCAAAATAATACAATCATTAATGTAAACGTGTAATTAATGTGAAGAGTTGGGATAACATTTTCTTCACTGTATTCAATCTTAAAAAAGTATGTAAATTATCCCCAACCTATTTGACTCAAAGTACCAGTTTAAGTTAAAATAAAAAGTACAGTCATGGAGTGGGACGATTCAAGGTTGTCAAGTGAATATGAAGCCTGAGTCCATCTTTTCATGCTGCTTTTCTTAATATTTATTCGTACTTATTTTAATATATTTATACAGAAAAGTATCTTTACGATAGTAGATTACATGAATAAAAAAATATAAGCTGCATAATCACAGAAAAATATGCACTTTATTTCACCATCGTTAACAAATTTCTGGAGGGGGCGAATTCCCCAAGACCCCCCTCACTCTTATCCACTATAACCCTTGACAGGTCTGATCGTGTATAACACTGAAGAATCAAACTCATTTTTTTTCATAAAAAGACATAGCTGATGAAACAGGTAATGTAAATATTTTTAGGTCACGATTTCTTCCGAATTGATTTTACTGTCGTAGGCAAATGAATTGTAAGCGTACCCTTAAGATAGTTATGAAACTCGATATCAAAACACTTATAAACAATCAACAATAATGTTTGTATAATTTAATAATACAAAATAACAATAAGCATTTGATTCAATGTTTCGTTCCCAATCGTATCTTCCAGCACTTCTATCCACGTGAAACTTATGTCAAATCTGGATATAAATATTCGTAGTGTAATAAAAATCATGATAGTTTCGCCACCTAACAATTTCCCTTCATGATTGACCGGTAATAAATTCTTAAGTATATGAAGCTCAGATTTTCACCGTTTTACGCATCTTTAGGCGTAAAAGTATAGGTAATGATTGCCTCGGTATCCATTGCCAGTGACAGAAAAGCTCCAAAAATTAGATAGGCTTGATGATATTTTAGAAAGAGTAACCAAAATGGAGGGAAAATTAAAAAATTTGGAAAGTGAAATCACAACCATAAAAACAAATATTCAAACAAATACGAACAATACTGTTAATTTGAATCGTGGTTTATCAGACGCATTCCATAAAATAAGGGAAATGGGTAGACAATTATACGAAATGTCAACAGAAAACAATTATCTAAAAGAGAAGCTAATAGAGCAACAGACCAGATCTATGAGGGATAACCTTATAATATTCAAAGAAATACAAGATAGTTATGACCCAGAAGAAAATACAGAAGAAAAAAATTGTTCAATTTAATAAAAATGAGCTTGACATTCATGACCAAATAAACTTTCATGTTGTTCATAGACTCAAGCCAAAACCTGACAAATCTCCCAGGAATAGCGGCAAAATTTGATAAAAGAAAGGATAGGAACCGAGTACTAGAGGTGGCCATCAAAAAGCTTCAAGACAATTCACAATATGCTATTCATGAGCAATTCCCCATTGAAAGCATTGAAAGGAGGACAAAGCTATTGCCTTTATGTTAGATGCCAGGAATAAGGGGTCATCATGCTGTGATGAAAGAAGATAAACTATTTATTGACAAGAAACGGTTTATTCCAAGAGGGCCACCACCCCCATTCAGGCAGGGGAAAATGGGTCCTCCTCAAGGGAGAGGAATGGACAGGCCACAAGATCAGGACTGCAACAACACTGACCCTAGACAACAACTCTGTACTGACAGGTTATAGGGCAGGTGTATAGGAGAACAAGAATCTGGGATTCTTAAAGAAAATGATACATGTACCAGTAAATTACAATTATTATTTTTTAAATGTATGTGGTCTAAAATCAAAATTGAAATTTCAAGAATTTAATGATACAGTTTTAAATTATGATTTCTGTATTTTTGCTGAAACAAATCTAGAAGAAAATGATATCATATGCTTACCAAAAGGGTACTAGAGTTTTCATAAAAATAGAATGCAAATGAGAAAAAAGTCTGGTGGTATATATATTATAAAGATATAAGCATGAGCTAGAAAAATTCATTGATTTTTTTAAAAACTGATAGCCAATATGTTCAGTGGGTAAAAATGTCCAAAGATATTACTGGTTCAAATTGTGATACATTATTAGGTTGTGTTTATTTTCCATCAGAGGGGTCAAAATATTCTAATGCTGAAGCATTTGATGAGATAGAATGTGAGCTAGTGGATTTACTTTAACACTCTATGCACTATGCTTTAGTTGGAAATTTTAATGCTAAAACCAGTACACTAAGTGATTATATCATACCAGATGATACCATACTTGATTTGTTTAATTTAGAGGGGGATAGTGATATGCTTTCTTATATGATGGATTATAAGAAACTGACATGTCACGCTAATGCATATGGTTATAAATTATTGAGCCTATGTAAGAAAAATAATTTATATATTGGTAACTCAGGAATTGGACTAGACAGAGGTATAAGTAAAAGAACTTATAAAAATATTAGTGTGGTAGATTACTTTTTATTGTCTTCTAGCTTGATGTCAAACGTAACTGAATTTTATATTGATGATTTTAACCCAATCGTGTCTGATATATACAACCCAATACTCATCGCTATTGGCAAAAATGCACGCATACAAGCAAATAAGTTATTGCATTGTAGAAACAAAGATTTGTCAAAAGTCATCCAGGTGGAAGGACAATAATAAATCCGAGTTCATAAACACTATTCACAATAAACAAGTCGAGCTGGACAATATACTATTTGACCTCGAAAGGTTAAACTCCTCGGATAATTGTAGTCAACAAGATATTGACGAGGTTACCAATAAAATATCACATTTATTCAGCAGTAGTAGTAAGGAAGTGTTTAACAGACGACAAAAGAAAAGTACATTTAAACCTGAATCTAAACCATGGTATACAAATAAATGTTATGAACACATGAAAAAATTCAACAGAGCAAGAAAGTCTTATAATATAAATAAAAATGAATCTAACCGACTTAATCTACTGAAATACAGTAAACAGTATAAGCAAGTTACTGCTAAAGCGAATAATATTTTCCAATTCAAACTAGAAAATAAGTTAAGAAATACTGCTTAAAGTAGTAGTAAAGAGTTTTGGAAAATTTTAAATAATTTCTTAAAAATTAATGGTGACAAATGTAATGATATTCAAATAGATGAACTGTATAAGCATTTTGAAAATCTGAACAAAAATACCACTGATGATGAAAATGAAATAGATTTTGATATTAATAATATAAGTACTGAATTAGAGGACTTGCTCAATGCACCAATTAACACTGAAGAGATCCACAATGTAACTAAAGGGCTAAAAAATGGTAAATCACCTGGTGTTGATGATGTTATATATGAATATATTAAGTATACTATAGATGATATTATGCCAATATATGTACTACTTTTTAATATTATACTAGATAAAGGTGTGATCACTGAATCATGGGGAAAAGGAATACTTATACCAATATATAAAAATAAAGGATCTAAATCAGATCCTAATTCATACAGAGGGGTTACACTAAATTCATGTCTTAGCAAAGTTTTTGCTGCTATACTTAACAATAGACTGACGGTGTTCTCCGATGAGTTCAATGTAATATCAAATGCTCAAACAGGTTTTAGAAAAGGATTTTCAACTGTCGACAACATTTGTGTACTCCATTCCCTCATCTCTATATATTTTGGGTTGGGTAAAAAGTTATTTTGTGCTTTTATAGATTTCAAAAGTGCTTTTGATTTGATTTGGAGAACGGGTCTCTGGGCAAAAGATGTTAAAGTCAAGGATTCAAGGGAAGATATTCAATGTTATTTACTGTATGTATAGAAACATAAAGACTTTTATAAGACATGGAAATGAATATTCCAATTTCTTTAATTGTGAAGTAGGTGTTAAAACAGGGCTAAAACTTGTCACCCTTTTTATTCTCTTTATATCTCAATGATCTAGAAACTTTTTTATATTGGAAAACAATATAAGCAACATGGGAACTATATCCGAAAAATTTGTAGAACATTTACAATGGTATGTTAAGATTTTTATTATATTATATGCAGATGACACAATTATTATGGCGGAAAGTGAAAAGGAATTACAAGATGCATTGTTACAATTTGCTGAATAATGTAATATATGGAAACTAAGTGTAAACACTCAAAAAACAAAAATTGTCATTTTTAGCAAGCGTACATGTAAATATAACCTGCAAAGATCTTTTACATTATTTGGGGTAAAATTAGAGATTGTAGATGATTTTCCATATCTCGGTTTAGTTTTTAATTATAATGGGACCTTTTGTACTGCAAGAAAGAAATTGATTGACCAGGCAAACAAAGCACTTGATGGTTTGAATAGAAAACTCAGAAATTTATGTATACCAATTGATTTGCGGCTCAGATTGTTTGATTCACTTGTTGTTCCAATACTTATCTACTCTAGTGAAGTTTGGGGATTTGAGTCTAAAGACGGGACCGAGAAGATACAGTTACAATTTTGTAAGAAAATACTAGGATTAAGAAACAACACCCCAAATTATATGGTATACGGGGAATTAGGTCGTTTTCCTATGGAGATTATCATTAGGATTAGAATGGCTATGTTTTGGAATAGTCTGCTGGAAAATAATAGTAAGTTATCCTACATGTTACTTAAACTCATGCTTAAACTTCACGAGAGCAACCAAATACAATTTAAATGGATAGCATATATCAAAATATATTTATGATGATACAGGTCTTAGCTTTATCTGGTACCAGCAATTACCTGTTAAAAATGATGTATTGAAATCCTTGTTAAAACAAAAACTACTTGATCAATTTGTACAAAAATGTGTTTTCTGAGATGCAGGAATCGTCAAGAGGGGAATTTTATAGTAAATTCAAAATAGAATTCACATTGGAATCCTATTTATTAACAAAAGAATGATAGAATTATTATGAGTAAATTAAGATGTTCCAATATTAAATTCCCAGTGGAAACTGGGAGATGGTTACGAATCCCCAAACATGAACGAATATGTAATCATTGTAAAATGTTAGGAGACGAATTTCATTATTTCTTTATCTGTAAAATTCCAGTGGTAGCCCAAGGACGAGAGAAACGTCTTCCACGATATTATTGGATGTTCCAAACAGAGAATTAAATGTACTATATGGTAACATATTGCTCTTTCAGTAGACAAATAATAAGAATCCTTTGACACACCCACACACATATATAGATATGAATATAAGTAACCTTATGTATTATCAAGCCTTACAAATAACAAGCATTATTATTACTTCCAATCTCAATTGACAAGGATTGCCAGTTTTCCTACCGCAGGTCGGGGGTTTTCTCCGGGTACTCCGGCTTCCTGACCTCCCCCAATAAAAACTGGACGCCATGATATAGCTGAAAAATTGCTGAAAGTGGCGTTAAACACCATCAAACAAACAAACATATTACTTACCTATATATTTATTGATTATATATCCAAAAATTATATTTAATCCTTCTTCCATATTTATACATTTTTATAAGCACGTGGTCTAATACTACTAATAGTAATTGTAAATCCATGAATGAGAACACGTGATGTAGTAGTGTACTTTTTGTATACATCATGTAGATGTGGGACTCGAATGATTCTCTGTTAACGGTTGATTGATTTCTACATTATTTATCTGTTTGTTATTACCCTGCTGCTATGTGAATATTGTATATTGTTGTATGTTTTGACCTCTTGTACACTTTGTGTCTGAGGTTAATAAAGCATTTGTCTTGTCTTGTCTTGCCGTCTGTTGTTCATGAAAACGGGGGTGCGTGAAACTAACTGGAACAATTTGGGGCTTTTAGACAATACATTTGGCAGACAAATATTTTCATCATGTAACATAACAATACTTTTGTAAAAAGGGGTCCGATCGCACGCTCACACCCCAATTACGACGGGGCATGTATATGTATACTGCTTAAAATTGAAAAAATCTTAATCTTTACATAAAACGAATTTACGTGCCCGTCTTAATCAAATGTCATTAATCAACATAGATTTTTATTGATTTACATTCCATGCTCCAGGTGAAATAATAAATTATATTTTACGTTACAACGAATGGCGAAAATTCAAGATCCAAATTATTTTAGAATTTTTATTACTTCATAAAAGAGGACATATTCAAGCCTTGATTGCGATAGATCACCCGATGGTTTAAAATTTATTCATAATGTAGATTATAGACGTGTACTATAAAGTTAACACGTAATAAGTTCATAAGACATAATTCTTTAATCTATTTACAAGATTTTTAACCTTTCGATTGGGGGCCTCGGTGGCCGAGTGCGGGTTCGATTCTCACTGCAGGCAGGGTGTACTCGACTCCAATCTTAATTGACAACCTACCGCAGGTCGGGGGTTTTCTCCGGGTACTCCGGCTTCCTCCCCCAATAAAAACTGGACGCCACGATATAGCTGGAAAATTGCTGAAAGTGGCGTTAAACACCATTCAAACAAACAAACCTTTCGATTAGATTGTTTTTGTTTGTTTGAATGATGTTAAATGCCACTTTCAGCAATTTGTTCAGCTATATAATGGCGTCCAGTTTTATTGGGGGAGGAAGCCGGAGCACCCGGCGAGAACCCCCGACCTCTAGTAGGAAAACTGGAAATCTTTGTCAATTAAGATTGGAGTCGAGTACACCCTGCCCGCAGTGAGACTCGAATCCGCAACCGCAGTGTTGACAGACCACGTGATCAAAAGTGGACGAACTGCCTTAACCATTCGGCCACCGAGGCCCTCCCTCACCCTTTAACCTAGAACCTTTAACAATTGAAGATATATGTGTCATCTTATTTGCTGTGTAAACTTAAAGGCACGTTAAACTTTTATTTGTGTACAATTCCTATATATGTATTGGCGACGAGGTATTAAACCCATGTCCAGATTGACCTAAAACATACATGTATTTCCGATAAGATTAGGAAGGTTCATCCGAAGTAATGCTCACCTTATCTGTACCAGCTTATACTTAGTAATGTATTATTTCTTACTTCACTCTAAAACATATGTATATTATACTTACATGCATATTCAATTACTTATCTTGTGTGTACATAGCGGTGTCCAGCCGAATTTTGATGTTTCCAAAAGATAGTACCGGATAATTTAGAAAGTAGTTTTCGTTGATATTCAAAGCGGTGTCCAGGTGAATGTCGAATAGCTTAAAAGATCGTTCTAAGTTGTGATAAGAAAAATAATCCGATTCGTATGTAATAAATATTCGCGTATTTCAATTAACGTTATCGGCACGCCATAAAGTGTCTGCAAATATTAATTTAAATAATCCATATGTTTTTTAATTATAATTCACAAACATTCAATGCAAGTATTGACATGTTTTCAAATCTAAATTTTAAATTGCTGTAAAAATTAAGACCGCTTGTGGCCATATATGTATCTGGACATCCCCTTTTTATTGAAAATCAACCCCCCCCCCCTTTTTTCCTAAAAGTAGCTATGCAACAATATAGTTTGGTCAGTTGGTCGCTAGGTAGACGGGGAGATATAGAAATTGCAGTTGGTCGCTAGGTAGACGGGGAGATATAGATAGGGCAATAATATGTAGGTGTACCGGTAGATATATTTAGGGTAGTAGGTAGGTAGACGGGTAGATATAGATAGGGCAGTTAGTCGGTATGTGGACGGGTTGATAAAAATAGGGCATTTGGTCGGTAGGTGGACGGGTAGATATAGATAGGGCATTAGCTACCAGTATGTGGATGGTTAGATACAGATATGGCAGTTGGTTGGTAAGTGCACGGGAAGACATAGATAGGGCAGTTGGTACATGGACGGATAGATATATATAGGGTAGTAGGTAGGTTGGCGGGTAGATATATATAGAACGCTAGGTAGGTTGGCTGGTAGATATAGATAAGGCAGTTGGTCGGTAGGTGGATGGGTAGATATAGATAGGGCAATATGTAGGTGTACCAATAGATATAATTAGTGTAGTAGGTAGGTAGATGGGTAGATATAGATAGGGCATTAGCTACCAGTAGGTGGACGGTTAGATACAGATAGGGCAATTGGTCGGTAAGTGCACGGGTATAGATATAGATAGGGCAGTAGGTCGATAGGTGGATGGGTAGATATAGAAAGGGCAATAGGTCGGTTGATGAGTAGATATAGATAGGGCCTTAGGTACCTGTATGTGGACGGTTAGATACAGATAGGGCAGTTGGTCGGTAAGGGCACGGGTAGACATAGATAGGGCAGTTGGTCGGCAGGCTGATGGGAAGATATAGATAGGGCAATAGGTAGGTTGATAGGTAGATATAGATAGGGCATTATGTACCAGTATGTGGACGGTTAGATACAGATATGGCAGTTGGTCGGTAAGTGCACGGGAAGACATAGATAGGGCAGTAGGTACGTGGACGGGTAGATATAGATAGTACGCTAGATAGGAGGGCGGGTAGATATAAATAGGGCAGTTGGTCGTTAGGTGGATGGGTAGATATAGATAGGGCAGTTGGCCGCTAGGTGGACGGGGATATTTAGATAGGGCAATATGTAGGTGTACCAATAGATATAATTAGGGTAGTAGGTAGGTAGACGGGTAGATATAGATAGGGCAGTTGGTTGGTATGTGGACGGGTTAATAAAAATAAGGCAGTTGGTCGGTAGGTGGACGGGTAGATATATATATAGGGAAGTTAGTCGGTATGTAGACGAGTAGATATAGATCGGGCATTAGGTTTCTGTACGGGTACAGATAAGGCCGTTGGTCGTTAAGTGGACTTGTAGATATAGATAGGGTAATATGTAGATGGACGGGTATATATCGATAGGGTAGTAGGTAAGTAGACGTGCAGACTTAGATTGGGAAGTTGATCAATAGTAGGATGGGTAGATACAGATAGGACAGTTTAGCGGTAGATGGACGGGTTGATATAGATAGAGCCGTCGGTCGGTAAGTGGACGGAAGATGTAGATAGCGCAGTTGGTCGATAGGTGGACGGGTAGATAGGGCATTAGGTACCAGTATGCGGACGGGTAGATATAGATAGGGCAGTTTGTCGGTAAGTGGACCGGAAGATATAGATAGGGCAGTTGGTCGGTAGATGTACGGTAGATATAGATAGAGCATTAGGTACCACTATGCGGACGGGTAGATACAGATATTACAGTTGGTCGGTAAGTGCACGCGTAGATATAGATAGGTCAGTAGTTACGTGGACGGGCAGACATAGATAGGGTAGTAGGTAGGTTGACAGGTAGATATGTATCGAGTTGATCAGTAATTGGAAAGGTAGATATAAATATAGCAGTTGGTAGTTAAGTTGGCGGGTAGATATGATTAGGGCAGTTGGTGGGTACAAAAACAAAAACAATAAAGCAAATAATATAATTAAAAAACAAGACAAACTTTTTTTTTTGAAATGAAGTTAGGAAACAATAGACATTCGGCCTAATGTTAATTGTGCAACTAATTTTTTTTAACAAATTGAGCCTTCGAAAACTGGAACCTCGAAATACTCAGAATCATGTCATTTACTTTGTAGAAAAGGGAGAGGGACATACGTTGTGAGAGCACATGACCTACAGTAGAAAAACTTACAAGCGTTCTAAATTATTAGTAGAGTCGAACACACCATACCCTTAATCTGACACGAACTCAGACCACAGTGTTGAAACTTCAGTGATGAAAAAGTAAATAACGTACCGACTGTTTGCACAATATGCGCAACAAGTTCAGTGCTTAAAAATAAACTTGTCAGTTAAGGTTATAACACAGAAACAAATGCTAGAACTCACAGTCCCAGTGTCGATAAGTCCGAGAGGAATTTGTTGATAACACCAAGTACATATAATGTCAGGTCTCCAAGGCATCAATTGGCAAAACAGATGGCGTACATGATTCAAGCACTACTTATGCTTTTATTCAACAGTATTTGTTCGCACAAAGTCCTATTTCTGTCACATTATCTTTTTTATATATAGTGTTTATCGCCTGGACCATTTTTGCTCACCGAGTTACTTCCCTTTGACTTAAAAGTTAAGAGCGGAAGTCACAAAGTGTATCTGAAATTAATAATTTGAGCAATTTCAATCGATGTTGGTCACTGTTACCCACTCAGAAAATCACAAACTCTAATAATATGACCAGGCAACGGATTCAAATAGCTTATTATATAAAAGTAAAATTTCAAATTTAATCAATAAAAATTAAATAAAGAAAACCATGAAAAAATTTATCGCGACTCTGTTATAAGTAGTGCTTGTTGTCTCAAGTGGATTTTTTTTACAATCATACATGAAATCCCATGTGATTTGACACCAACCCCGAATGAGTTTGTATTATGTTTTCGTTAAATCGCATGATTTATAGCACTTGCCTAATTTTTGTGTGTTGGTTTCCGTCGCCATGATTTTTATCCCACCAAGGAGATCAATATAAAGAATTGATCTCAAGGCAACAACAATAGAAAAATATCAACTATATCGTTATAAAATTAATTACAGGAAAAATACGGAAATATATTAATGCATTAGAAAATTCTTGTGTTGTGGCTTGGATGACACTTGGCTGCGGCTCGTCCGTTATGAAATTCGTTGACACACTTCTATTCACTATGTAAATACTTGTATAAATTACAGGGTTTATGATTTCAAGTTCAAGGTGTGCTCGACTCCGAAGGCCGAGTACTCTGTGAAAACTCTGAACTTCCGCAGATAAACTGACAATCCTTGTAAATTTAGCTTTAAGCATCTAGCTCGAATTCAGCCCCGAACTCATGACCCTCGTGTTAACACACCGGTGATCAACAGAAATTTGTACCTACACTTGTCTACATAGGTCTCGATTAAATAGGGTTGAATGAAGAAATATGGATTATATGTTATTTACAAAATAAAAAGAACAAAATGATTACTTATTTTACTGCTTTAAATTAAACATCATGTTAGTTTCAGTTGCATAATTAAAAAAGAACCGTGTGTTCAGTGATAGATGTATATTGGTATATCAGATCAAAACCGACTGTTTGCACAATATGCGCAACAAGTTCAGTGCTTAAAATAAACTTGTCAGTTAAGGTTATAACACAGAAACAAATGCTAGAACTCACAGTCCCAGTGTCGATAAGTCCGAGAGGAATTTGTTGATAACACGAAGTACATATAATGTCAGGTCTCCAAGGCATCAATTGGCAAAACAGATGGCGTACATGATTCAAGCACTACTTATGCTTTTATTCAACAGTATTTGTTCGCACAAAGTCCTATTTCTGTCACATTATCTTTTATATATATAGTGTTTATCGCCTGAACCATTTTTGCTCACCGAGTTACTTCCCTTTGACTTAAAAGTTAAGAGCGGAAGTCACAAAGTGTATCTGGAATTAATAATTTGAGCAATTTCAATCGATGTTGGTCAGTTACCCACTCAGAAAATCACAAACTCTAATAATATGACCAGGCAACGGATTCAAATAGCTTATTATATAAAAGTAAAATTTCAAATTTAATCAATAAAAATTAAATAAAGAAAACCATGAAAAAATTTATCGCGACTCTGTTATAAGTAGTGCTTGTTGTCTCAAGTGGATTTTTTTTTACAATCATACATGAAATCCCATGTGATTTGACACCAACCCCGAATGAGTTTGTATTATGTTTTCGTTAAATCGCATGATTTATAGCACTTGCCTAATTTTTGTGTGTTGGTTTCCGTCGCCATGATTTTTATCCCACCAAGGAGATCAATATAAAGAATTGATCTCAAGGCAACAACAATAGAAAAATATCAACTATATCGTTATAAAATTAATTACAGGAAAAATACGGAAATATATTAATGCATTAGAAAATTCTTGTGTTGTGGCTTGGATGACACTTGGCTGCGGCTCATCCGTTATGAAATTCGTTGACACACTTCTATTCACTATGTAAATACTTGTATAAATTACAGGGTTTATGATTTCAAGTTCAAGGTGTGCTCGACTCCGAAGGCCGAGTACTCTGTGAAAACTGAACTTCCGCAGATAAACTGACAATCCTTGTAAATTTAGCTTTAAGCATCTAGCTCGAATTCAGCCCCGAACTCATGACCCTCGTGTTAACACACCGGTGATCAACAGAAATTTGTACATACACTTGTCAACATAGGTCTCGATTCAATAGGGTTGAATGAAGAAATATGGATTATATGTTATTTACAAAATAAAAAGAACAAAATGATTACTTATTTTACTGCTTTAAATTAAACATCATGTTAGTTTCAGTTGCATAATTAAAAAAGAACCGTGTGTTCAGTTATAGATGTATATTGGTATATCAGATTAAAACAGCTTAATCATTCTACTGGTTTCTTTGTTTTAATTTCAATCTGTGCAGTTCACAATAATTTGTACCAGTAAGACTGTCGGCCCCACATGTCTCTGCAGTATTTAATAGTCTAAAGCATGTGAGGTATTGCATCCTCAGCTGCCAAGTTCGTTCTTGGGTTCTGGATAAGCGATGTCATCCTGAAAGAGTAGAAGGGGAACAACTTATACCGATATCCAACTATCCATACTTTTCTCCAGTAGTCGAGCGGGTCGCGCTCGCTTTTGACGCATAATCATGTTTATAGTCGGTATGATGATTGTACCAGAAGATATTTGTGTGACCACTTGTCAGTAGTTCAATAAATTAACACCAGTTCCCCTTATCTGCACAAATAGCATTTTTCTTCTTCACCAAACGTTGGATTCTCAAATATCACTCCATTCAAAGTGAGATAAACACTACAACTCCATTATGCAAATCCGGTTAACAGGGGCGGATCCAGAAAATTGGGCTGGGGGGGTGAAATTCGGGCATCGGGTCTGGGGACAGCAGGGTCCTGGTGGGGGAGTACGGGGTGAGATTTAAGCAATTGAGAGGGGGTTGAGAACTACAGATTTTAGTATTTTTAACACGCTCTCGCTCGCTCTTTCTTTTCTGTCTTTGTCTTTCCTCCTTTTTCGCTCACTTTCTCTTTCTTTTCCCTTTTTAAGTGGGCGAACGTCCCCTCCGCCCCCTCTGGATCCGCCACTGGTTAAGACACATTTTCAACTGAATCGTGTGTTGTGCGTTATTTCTACAATTGGTTTCATACGATTTTACGCCACCTTTAGCAATTGTTCAGTCTTGTCAATACTGGTTGAATTTGTGCTTGAACTTTAAACCCCTGTATTCACACCCGAGTGATCGATATAATATAGCTTACTACATAGACCATTAGACCAAAGAGTCCATGAATTTCCCTGATTGTTTTATACTAGATCAACCAGCGGTTAAAAATGCAGTAAATAACACTAATTTTCCAGTTATCATACTCAGAATAAATTTATTCAAAATCCAAGCCGACTTGTTTAGCTGTTTTTAATTCAAAGTGACAAGCAACAGGTACCATTTTGAATGTCTTGGATAGACCGGACCAGTGATGGAATCCCACAATCCCCCGCACTGTTCAATTAAACATGTATCATACCATATAAATAAAATACTCAAAACATGTGTTTTTATGTATAAAAAATAGTGTGAACGTATTGGTTGTTACGAATTGTTTACAGTTTATTTAAGAAGACAACTATTAGTTCGTAATAATAAAAGAAAACTCACGCCACATAAAGTCCATGAAAAATGATTGGGAGCTCCTTATATTAACAAAATGTATGTATGTATTTATTTATTTCATATGTTGTCTACTGCTCCTGTTTTCTTATTGTAACCGTGTAAATGCGCTGACGGCTGGACATATGATGCTGCGCCGAATTATATTCATCAAATATTTATTTTACTAAAATATTTACCTGTATAATGGCATTTACACAGACTGTGTTTTAATCGTTGTCATGTTTTTTATGCTGCTCATTTATTTCGAACAATTTCCGAAAAGAGAAAACAACTGAATGTCTTCAATATCGAGATCTTCCGATGCCTTGCTACACCATAGAGTATAGAGTGACCCCCCAAAAAACATAGACCCTGGCTATCTCTAGAAAGGCAATCACATGTAAAAAAACATATGATTAGGACAATATGATTTAAGGTTGGAATATATACGTAAGAAAAAAATATATCTGTTATTTAAAGTTTCATGATGTCGTTTGGTACAATCCATAATATATCTAACTGTCATTTACAATCTCCCATGGTTTTATGGACTACACAAAACTGGATACGTATCGACCGGTCGTGATCCAGATATACACAATCCGTAATATTCGCGAACATTACTAACAGCAATACATGTACTTAATACCTGTCTTAGTCCAACATTTGTTTACAATATATAGTACTCGGATCGTTTGGACCGAAGCAATCTTGGATCCGACCTAGCATTCATGAAATACCCACTATGCCTGTTCCAACCGAAAAGTGTTATAAGCAAGTCCCGATCCAATCTCCACGCAAAGGATTCTGGGTATCCTACGTCAACCACAATTACCTCTGCCATACCATTGGTTAACATTGTGAGAGATATTTCTCATGGCAGATATGCTCCGCGTATTATTTTACAAACATCATTCTTTGTTTACAAACGTTACAAGCAGACGACAAATGTAGTCCCGCAGTAAATGGAGAATGACGTGTGGCAGAGGTTATATCTGGGAACCAGTTATGTTCTCTGTGCCGGAGAGTGGTCCCGATCCACCTTCCTCTACAATTAGACTTCGAACAGACAGACATGTTTAATATAGACCAGTCTTGATCAATATACATGTTGTGATCTATATATCTGCCTTGATTTATCCAACCTTAATATTTGTAATCGAACTTTTATTTACAATCTCCCATGTGTTATAGACTACATCTGCCTTGATCTATATATTTGCTTTGATCTATATACCTGTTTTGATCTATATACCGGCCTTGATCTATCTACCTGCCTAGATCTATACATCTGACTTGATCTATATACCTGCCTTGATCTATATACCTGTTTTGATCTATATACCGGCCTTGATCTATCTACCTGCCTAGATCTATACATCTGCCTTGATCTATATGCCTGCCTTGATCTATATACATGTTTTGATCTATATATTTGCTTTGATCTATATACCCGCCTTCATCTATCTACCTGCCTAGATCTATACATCTGCCTTGATCTATTTGCCTGCCTTGATCTATATACCTGTTTTGATCTATATACCGGCCTTGATCTATCTACCTGCCTAGATCTATACATCTGTCTTGATCGATATGCCTGCCTTGATCTATATACATGTTTTGATCTATATATTTGCTTTGATCTATATACCCGCCTTGATCTATCTACCTGCCTAGATCTATACATCTGCCTTGATCTATATGCCTGCCTTGATCTATATACATGTTTTGATCTATATATTTGCTTTGATCTATATACCCGCCTTGATCTATCTACCTGCCTAGATCTATACATCTGCCTTGATCTATATGCCTGCCTTGATCTATATACATGTTTTGATCTATATATTTGCTTTGATCTATACCCGCCTTGATCTATCTACCTGCCTAGATCTATACATCTGCCTTGATCTATATGCCTGCCTTGATCTATATACCTGTTTTGATCTATTTACCTGCCTTAATCTATGTACCTGAATGGATCTATATACCTTTTTGATCTATATACCCGCCTTAATCTATATACCTTTGATATCTATACCCTTGCCTTGATCGATGCACCTGTTTTTGTCTATACACCTCTCTTGATCTAGTTACCTGTTTTATCTATATACATGTACCGGCTGTTATCTATATACCTGTTTTGAATTTTTTACCTGCCTTGATCTATTTACCTGCCTTGATCGATTTACCTGTTTTGATTTATTTACCTGCCTTGATCTATATACCTGCCTTGATCTATATACCTGCCTTGATCTATTTACCTGCCTTGATCTATATACCTGCCTTGATTTATACTATACCTTTATCAAACCTTCCAATGTAGTCTACTTTGCTCGTAGTGGCCACTTTAGCGGAATTTTTACACTATATACCTGCCTAGATCTATATAGCTGTCTTCATCCAAACTTTCTGTGCAGTTTCTGATGATATTACAGGCCTTAATCAGCCAAACATTGATATTTTTGCCGAGATCTAATCTTTTAATATAGTGTCCGATGCTTGTTTGGCCATACTTAATTATATACCTGCTTAGATTCAACGTTTCAATGCTGACTCTGATGCTCGCACGGACCACACTAAGTAGAATACTTTTCTTGATCCAACCTTTCAATGCAGTCTTCAATGATCCTACAGGCCACACTTAACGTAATCTTATTGTCTTGATCCAACCATTCTATTAGTCTTTGATGCTCATACCGCCACACATGGAGGAACACTTACTGTGAAATACTTTTTATTCGTGGGGTATCAATTTTCGTGGTTTTCGTGGAGGCCTCGGACCACGAAATTAAGAATCCAACGAAGAATAAAACTTCATTAACAGATAGGAACTAGAGAACAACGTTCTGAAAATGTCCGAGATCGAGATCGGTACGCTTACAATATATGATTTTGTGGTTCGATCGATACCTAATGTTCAGCTCAAACTCCATCTTAATGATAATGTTACAGGTTTCATGTTCGAATTGTGTTTTTATTAAATGTAGGTATTATTTTATTGTAAAGCGTACGAAGAAACATCGACTTCCAGTCAAAGGTGGGGATATATGTGGTGTTCATTTTCGATGTTAAAAAAGTAACAAACTATTATCGGAATTATGAGATTGGTTGCTCCTTTGAACATATATTAAAATAAAAAATAAAATATTTAAAAGATAAGCTATACTTTATCTTTATTAGTGCATATCAATGACACGCTATATCACATGGACGTTGTGATAATACCGATCGTGGCACAAATGACATTAAATTACACCTCATGTAACAGTTATTTATTGCTACTCAACACATGAAGTGACAAATGCCCTTCGGCTAGGAATGCTTCAGTAGATAACAATTAGAGAATTAAATGGACTCAAAGTAGTTTTTATTGCAATTTATCAAGTAATACATTACCGTGTTTATAATTAGCTATTGATTTCCGTAACCACGCTGTGAACAACATCATGTTATGAAACTGTTTTGTCTTCTTTATATGTTGATGTTTATTATCAACAGTGAAAATGATTCTGCTGTAATCATTTATTTTAATTGCTACCTCACTTTTTGCATTTTCGGAAACCGTCAGTCCACGAATTTAAGAACCCACGAACATGTAAAATTTCACCAAACCACGAAAATTGATACCCACGAATTTAAGTACTTTCACAGTATATACCTGTCTTGATCAAAACTTGTTATGAAGTCTCCGATGATCATACGAGTCGCACTTACCGCATCATTTACATACCTACTTAGATCCTAACTTTCTATACAGTCTTCTATGCTCGTACAGACCTTACTGTCCTTTCTTTGAGAAACACTTATATACCTGTAGCTAATTCCAAACTTTCTATACAGTCTTCTATGCTCGTACAGACCTTACTGTCCTTTCTTTGAGAAACACTTATATACCTGTAGCTAATTCCAAACTTTCTATACAGTCTTCTATGCTCGTACAGACTTCACTGCCCTTTCTTTGAGAAACACTTATATACCTGTAGCTAATTCCAAACTTTCTATACAGTCTTCTATGCTCGTACAGACCTTACTGTCCTTTCTTTGAGAAACACTTATATACCTGTAGCTAATTCCAAACTTTCTATACAGTCTTCTATGCTCGTACAGACCTTACTGTCCTTTCTTTGAGAAACACTTATATACCTGTAGCTAATTCAAACTTTCTATACAGTCTTCTATGCTCGTACAGACCTTACTGTCCTTTCTTTGAGAAACACTTATATACCTGTAGCTAATTCCAAACTTTTTATACAGTCTTCTATGCTCGTACAGACCTTACTGTCCTTTCTTTGAGAAACACTTATATACCTGTCGCTAATTCCAAACTTCTTATGCAGTCTCAGCTGCTCGTACGCCCCACGTCCTGTCTCAATCCGACTTTTTATGTTACATTCGAAATGTACAGACAAGCTTGATTGTCAATCCATTTTGAATTCCCGCAAAAGACAACTAGCATTTGAGAGTAGAAAAGTTGGCAGATATCGACATTATTATGCTAGAGAAGTCATTTTCCAGAATATAATTTTGCCTGTCGAAATTGACCACTGACAAATTAGGACGTATATAAACTCCAGAGCCTAAAATTGTTTATGTGGCGGCGCGTGAAGTCATCGTTCGTGGTATTTGCGGATAACATATTGCGATATTTTCTGGAAGTTCAAGTGCCGCAAAAAACTTGTTGTGTTATGACAATAATGCCACGACATGATATGATCGTGCTTCGGAAATATTTGTACATTGATTTATTGAGTCAAACAAAGAGCTTGAATGACAATTGACACCTAACAGTGACAAATTACTAGTACATGTAGTTATAATACTTTAGAGGGTAAGTTGGTGGGTCTTTGGTTAGATAAGGACGGTGAGATATCTTATTTAGGAAAGTTAAGAATAAGGTTATCTGATATAAGCATGTACGTAAGTAGGTTGTTTGGTGCGTAGGGAGGGATGTTGATATTTAAGTAAGTCACCTAGTTGGGTATGTAGGTATATAGGTATGCAAAAGTTAATTCGGTAGGTAAGTAGGTAGGTAGGTAGGTTTGTTTGTTTGTTTGTTTGGCAATCTTTGTCAATTAAGATTGGAGTCGAGTACACCCTGCCTGCAGTGATAATCGAACCCGCAATCTCAGTGTTGACAAACCACGTGATAAAATAGTAGACGAACTATCTTAACAACTCTGCCACCGAGGCCCTGTTAGGTAGGTAGGTAGGTAGGTAGGTAGGTAGGTAGGTAAGTTATTTACGTAGGTAGGTATGTAGATAGTTAAGTTAGATGGGTTGGTAGGTATTGTACCTGGATAGTTTAGTAAGGTTGGCAGCCAGGTGTGTTAGGTTGATAGGTTCAATATGTAGGTCGTGTAGAAGGTATTTTAGTAAGGTAGTAGGTATGTAGTAAGCATTTATATAGGTTAGGTCAATAGGTATGTTAGGTAGGTTGTTATATGCTTTAAGTAGATATGTAGATCGGTAGGCATGTTGATAGGTAGGTTAGGTGGTTAAGTAGGATAGTTAGTATGGTAGGTAGGAAGGTTAGGTGACGTAGTTGTAACTTCGGGAGGTAGGTAGATTAGTGGCTTGATTGTCGGATTGACATGTATGACGAAGACACAAACAGCTATACCTATTAGCCGGTTTGACATATACTGAGCCGTAAAGAACAGAGTCGTCGTGCTTAGAAACGGAGTGTGTGACCTGACATAAACAAAGCCTTGTACGAACAAAGTGTGGGGCTTGACATATGCACAGCCCTGTACAAACAGAGTGTGCGGCTTGACATATGCACATCCCTGCACAAACAGAGTGTGCGGTTTGACATAAACACAGCCCTGTACAAACAGAGTGTACAGCTTGACATATACAAAGCCTTGTACAAACAGAGTGTGCGGCTTGACATATACACAGCCCTGTACAAACAGAGAGTACGGCTTGACATATACACAGCCCTGTACAAACAGAGTGTGCGGTTTGACATGTACAAAGCCTTGCGCAAACATAGTGTGGGGCTTGACACATACAAAGCCGTGTACAAACAGAGTGTGTGGCTTGACATATACACATCCCTGTACAAACAGAGTTTACAGCTTGACATATACAAAGCCATGCACAAACAGAGTGTGTGGTTGACATATACACAGCCTTGTACAAACAGAGTTTGCTGCTTGACATATGGACAGCCCTGTACAGAGTTTGCGGCTTGACATATACACAGCCTTGTACAAACAGAGTTTGCTGCTTGACATATGGACAGCCCTGTACAAACAGAGTGTACAGCTTGACATATACACAGCCTTGTACAAACAGAGTTTGCTGCTTGAACATATACACAGCCCTGTACAAACAGATAGTACAGCTTGACATATACAAAGCCTTATACAAACAGAGTGTGCGGCTTGACATATACACAGCCTTGTACAAACAGAGTGTACAGCTGGACATATACAAAGCCTTGGACAAACAGCGTGTGCGGCTTGACATATACACAACCCTGTAAAAACATAGTGTGGGGCTTGACATATACACAACCCTGTACAAACAGAGTGTGCGGCTTGACATATACACAGCCTTGTACTAACAAAATGTATAGCTAGACATTTGCACAGCCGTGTACAAACATAGTGTACGGCTTGACATATACACATCCCTGTACAAAACAGCGTGTGCGGCTTGACATATACACAGCCCTGTACAAACAGACCGTGCGGCTTGACATATATACAGCCCTGTACAAACAGAGTTTGCTGCTTGACATATACACAGTCTTGTACAAACAGAGTTTGCTGCTGGACATATACACAGCCCTGTACAAACAGAGAGGGCGGCTTGACATATACACAGCCCTGTACAAACAGAGTGTGCGGTTTGACATGTACAAAGCCTTGCACAAACATAGTGTGTGGCTTGACATATACAAAGCCGTGTACAAAGAGAGAGTGCGGCTTGACATATACAAAGCCATGCACAAACAGTGTGTGTGGCTTGACATATACACAGCCCTGTACAAACAGAGTTTACAGCTTGACATATACAAAGCCATGCACAAACAGAGTGTGTGGCTTGACATATACACAGCCTTGTACAAACAGAGTTTGCGGCTTGACATATGGACAGCCCTGTACAGAGTTTGCGGCTTGACATATACACAGCCTGTACAAACAGAGTGTGCGGCTTGACATATATACAGCCCTGTAAAAATGCAGATTGTGCGGCTTGACATATACACAGCCCTGTACAAACAGAGTGTGCGGCTTGACATATATACAGCCCTGTAAAAATAGTCCAATCTTGTCAGTAGTTCGTTAACTGGTGACCGTTGCCATATACTAGCAGGATGTCTAAAATTACAGTCACAATAACATCGCCTTAACATTTACTTAGTACATGTGTTCAAAAGTTGTTCCCCGAGTGAAGTTAACATTATAGACCTATTTCCTTACTTAGTGTTATATCCAAATGTATGGAGAGATGTGTCTATAAACATGTCCACATTTTTTACTACAAAAAGTACAATCACACCCAGTCAGTCTGGATTTACTAGAGACAATTCTGCCGTAAACCAAATCATAAGCTTGTCCAACTATATTGGGATAGCCTTAGATAAAGGAAAAACAATGTTGGTCGAATTTTGTGACATAAGCAAGGCATTTGACCGTTTATGGCACAAAAGACTCTTATTCAAACTTCAGAATTACTTGAAACTTTAGTTTGAAAAATATCTTTCAGGGGGGGAACAAAGAGTGATTTTTAGCGGTGGGAATTTCTCGGGTTGTATTTTAGACCCTTTATTGTTCCTATTTTTTAACGATATTGTATATTGTAGAAAATATCAATGCTTGTGTTAAGCTTGTTGCATACGACACAAACATTTATTGATAGTAGACAGTCCCAAAGTAGCTGCTGACATACTAAATAAGGATCTAGCTAAAATTCATAGCTGGTCAAAAAGTGGTTAGTACAATTTAACCCACATTAAACTAAAACGATAACTATATCTCGTAAATCAGTCAAGCCAAGTCATCCACCTTTTCTTATGGGCGGGCTCAATTAATATTCAAGAGGTTGCTTCAAATAAACACTTAGTTATTTTTTTCTTCAAGTAATGGTTCTTGGCAAGACGCCATTAATTACATTGTTAGAATAGATTATATTATAGTTAATTTCCTTCGTAGAGTACACTGTAAATATAACGGACGCGTTTAAATTTTATACGCGTAGTGTGCAAAGATTTAACACTGCATGTTCAAGAAGTCATCTTAACAAAAAGTTTTAAACATCTGTGTTTCAAACGTTCACATTCAAGTGTTCAATAAATTTTAACACTTAAGTGTTCAACGGGGACATGAATTTTATCTTTGTTTTTATAGTATTTTGATGCACATTGAATGAAATAAAAAAACCATACATAATGATATTTTTCAAATGCCTTTAACATGGCTATTTAAAGTTACATTGGTGTTGTCTGTCTTGTTTCTTACAAACACATGTTTCATCATGAATAAAATAATGTGCAGTGGTCATGTTGTTCGTTTTATTAATTCATAGTTCACATTTCTAAAATACTTCTGTTGCAAACATTTGTATGGTTTAAACTGCATTATAAATGTCCTGATCTGTTCTGTTATTGAACACTCTGTGTTATCAAGGGTTCTATTTCTGAACACTGGTGTTCGAAATTAACCGCGCTATATAGTACCAGAATGCACCACCGAAAGTCTGCAGGTTTCAGGTTTGGGCGGTGGAATTCAAAGTTGCAGACGTAAAGTATACTTGCAGTTGTCATGGAGAATGAAGTATTACTTTGTTCATTTACAACATATCACTGCTGAAAGTTCATTCTAATAACCCCAACTTGTTTTGTTAATTGTGGGTTTGGATCATATGATATGTGAGTGTACAACTCGTATGCCAGAGATACACAAGGCAAATTTTATCTATCCAAACTAAAGGACGAATAGAAAGAGATGGTTCACATGTAGACATGTTAGAGACTGTGCTTTGGAACGGACTTCTACGTAAGAATCGCAAAACTTTTGAGTGGTGGTGGATAAATTTACCCGTTTCTCTCCTGTAATATAGGGAATGAAAGACAGGTAGATGACTTGTAGGATGGATAGACATATTGTGCATTCAGGCATGTACTAAATTTTATCTGACCATTTATTTGGAGTTATGTACATGGATCTGTCATTTGTTCTTTGGACAAACTTGTGGACAAGAACTATGCATGCATACATCTGTATCTGTAGCAATCTTGTTTGTTTCTCTTTTAGCATGTGCTATATATGTTTATTGTTACAACTCATCAGGAAAGTGCATTGAACAGAAATGAGATTGATGCTTTTTCAAAGACAGTTTTATTCAGAGCGTATTTTAGTAGGTTAATTACGTGTATGTCTATATAAATGTATCAATGGTGTAAACATGTTTTTATTAAATGATATGTTACCAATCAATGTATGTCTTTTTTTAATACAAAGCAATTTATTATTTATTATTGATTATTGGCTTAAAAAGAAACTCTTGTTGAGGTATGTTAAATATTTTTATGCATAAATATATAATTCTAGTGCATTTATTTGCTACCAATGAATCTGATTGGATAATGACTTCTGAAAAACCATAGTTTCTCTGCTTGTTACTATTGGAAGTCACCATCTTGAATAATCTGATTAATTAAAAATGACATTTGGATGCTCAATTCATGGTATAGTAAGGTAATTGACGTGTTGCCTACATCACATGTAATAATCTGGTAAATTTATTATGCTTTTGCCTTTTATCAAAATTATTTTTTAATTGAATTGGGTTTAGTGCCACTTTCATCTTGATTTTTCATTTTCAGCTATATCATTACCTCTAGTATTTATTCGGAAAAATCTTTCCTATACCAATTAATAAAAATAAAATCCTCTCATTTTTAAAGATATATTTGTCTTAAGTTAAGAAATATTGCAAACATATTATTTTTTGCAGCATAAAAGTTTTTATGTTTTTACTGAGACATTTAATAAATTGATACTTATCTTATTTATTTATTTTTATTGGAGATGAAAATTTACAAAACTATTTTTAAGTACGGTTGAAATGTATTGTCTAAACTACAGATACATTTAAATGATATGAGTATATATAGATTATTGATTGCAGTACATCTTCATTTCCAAATCGACTGGATCATCCTTTAAAATTTACTTAGTCGGAGGATGTTACCCACTGAACAAGGTGTTCACAATCTTTACATTCTTTCTTTGAACATGTTCAAAAAGTGTTACAGGGCCTTAGAACACGTCTTGGCATTAAATTCTTGAACATACTGACGTGTTCAAAACATTTCACAAAAGGTATTCAAAACGTTTACGCTAGTGTTTAAAAACGACACACATAGACACCCAACAGCAGAACACCAGTGTTCAATAACTTAACACTTGGCATAAATATGATAAACAACAGTGTCAATTTTGGGAACGCCATTACACGTTCAATAAGTGTTACAAAAAAGTGTTCATTAGGTGTTCTAGGTTTTAACACTTGAATTTACAGTGTACGATTTGTCCTTGACAGGTGCGCTTGGAGAGAATGTAGTTTTCTTATATAAGACTAATTCTTGAATATAGCGATGTCGTATGGCATAACCATACACAATGCTTAGTAAACAAGTTAGAGATTGTCCAGGAAGACGCAATGGGTATTGTTACCTACCGCACAAAATTGAAGTCGTTAGAAAATCTTTATCAAGAGACCGGTTGGGAAACACTTTCGGATAGGAGGGAAAACTTTTACTTATTCTATTATATAAGATTTTAAACAAGGAATCCCCAAATTATTTATGGATTTTGTCCTAGCTCAATTGGTGATCCACATTTTACTCGCCATGTCGAAATTATTGTTAATGTTCGTACCCGAACGAACTTCTACTCTGAATATTTTCTGCCTGCGACCATTAACATGTGGAATAGCTACCATTAGATGTACGAATGTCTACCTCATAAAGTATATTTAAAAATAAATTGGAGACTCGTATCAAAGTCACCCCAAAATACCATTACGGCTGAACTTGACAAGGACAGATGCTACAAACAAAGCTTCGTATGAACAGCATTTCACAGTCTGCATTAACTGAGGCAAAATATAATGTTGTCGAAAAAAATAAACTTCATTTAACATTTGGGACATCTGATTATTAGTATTAATGTAGATTAACTTTACTTGCGTCGAATTGTGGCCATATCATGGGGTACAGTTTTAATTGGGTAAGAGTAATAATTATAGATTACTTGACATTTTCCATATCGCCCCTTATATCAGACCGAGACTCCCATATTAAACTCGAGAGCTTCGTCGAGGACTGATATGGGTGGAGGGCTGATATCAGGGCCGATCTGGAAAATGACATGCCATAATCTCTTTACCACATATTTTATCCTGAAATAAAGCCGTTGAAAACAGTTGAATATTTCAAAAAAGTAATCAAACACAAAAACATATAAAAAACAGTTCAGTATTATAGGTTTTAGAAGAAATATTTATCACAGATGTGTCACTTTGTAAAAACGCCTTGTATTTTTTGTTTGGTATTTTCATTTTTCATGCTTTCAACAAATGCAGAGGTTTTCTGAAGTGAGAACAACAAACCTGTCATCTGTAATTACTTTAGTTGAAGCTCTTCTGCTGTGTTGACATATGAGGGGAAGTGCAAAATTAAAGCGGAAGCTAAAAGCCAATATCAGTCACCGAGCTAATATCGATATCTGACCCGAGGGCATACATCGGACAATCACTTCCGGTCATTAGAAAATATGCAAAAATGTTCATATTACTACCAAATATGTGATAATAACCGATAGAAACCACAGACATACTGGCAATCCTTGGTTTCACAATCAAAGTTTTGACACACCGGTTATCAATAGCATATGATGAACTTGACCATTCAGCCACTTCAGTCAAACATTAATTGCAGATACATGTATTCAGGACGAGAACAAGTTAACTAATAAAAGTTCAATTTGGCAAATGGGATGGATCAATTGACAAAAAAGGGACTATGAAAAGTTGTCATGGACGGAGAATGCTACCAAGAAATATATTTTATGGTTTAAATAGTATAAAATCGCATTTAAAAGGAAACGAGAAAAAACATACATTCAAAGCAATACTTCGCGTTTTAACTTAAAAAGTATTGCGTTTAAACTCAATGGTTGCAAAAAAAACACAATCATTGTGAATAATCACTTATTTTGCGTTTAAAAGAAAAACATGCGAATAAACGCAATACTTCTTGCGACTAAACGTAAAATTGCATTGCGTTAAAAAAAAACAAAAAAAAAAAACAAAACAAAACAAAACAAACAAACAAACATACAAAACAGAAACTAAGTTTAACAGATACCAAAGACTTAAGCTTAATGTCTAGAAGATACCAAAGTATAAAGTCAGTTGAAATCATGCGAAAGACATTTTAATAATTTTAATTCGGCTACAAATTTAATGAACTGTATACGACCTGGTGGTTCCAGTGTTGATTCGTGTCCTGAATAAACGACGGCGGGCAAGAAGGACACATTATATTTCAATTAAATAAACATTTATATATATTTAACGAAATATTTATTAAAAATGGGAAAAACATAAGAGTGATCCCCATTTTGAAAGATCATCTACCTCTACGCCCTCCCCCTTTTTGAAGCCTGTGGGATTTTATGATATTTTAAACCAATTTTTATTTATTTATTTATTTATTTATTTATTTATTTATTTATTTATTTATTTATTTACTTTTGTGTGTGTCGCTGTGAAAAATGTATATTATCAACAATCTGCACACTGTCATGGTGTGAACAGATATTTATTCCGGATAATAATTGTTTCGCCTGGAACATTTTAGAATATAATAAAAGTTCCACGGAAAATTACTTATATAATGATATTTCCATTTCTTTCGGGTTGACTTTTCCTTATGACATTGGATAAAATATTACATAATGAATGTTCCAACTGGAACTTTTGTTATATAATAAAAGATCTCTAGAACAAGTATTATGATGGAACTTATAGTCTGTCACAATGGTTTATCGATCGTCATTTAAACTGAATTGTGTCATGTGATTTTGTAACAAGGACAAATATTGACAAGCGGGTAGACATTTCTGGGATTGTTGATCACATCAGGAAAAAATCAGGTAAATACACATGTATATAATTTCTATTCCATTCAGACGTTTTCGAATATATTCGTATAAACATCCTAATGCAACTGTTCATTAAATATGCATGTCTTTACATCTACATGTATCTGTAAAATAAAGAAAAACGAAAGTAGAACACAGATTTTCCGAATATCAATAAATTTTGCATGTATAAAGCAGCAATAGTTTCCACAAAAGTTTCCACTTGAGCAAATCTCTCAACCGAGTTCACTTTTTGAAAATGTGGTGACAAAATTTCGTTAGATGGATATATTTAAATTCGGTAAAATAAATTCAACTAAGTTATTAAAGGTGTGTGGGTGTGTATGTGTGTGTGTGTAGATATTGTGTCCATATAGTCTGACCATACATTATTATATTACCAGTGGAGTAGATAGATTTATATGTTGTGTATTCCAAAAAAGTGGGTCCCCCCAAATTTTGGTGAGTCTGTCCGGGTCGTGCTCGTTATCGTCTGTTTGCAGAGTTTCCGGACTCGTATATTACATATAACGTTTCTTTTACAAATTCGGTCTTTGTTTTAAAATAAAGGTTGGGATTGATAATTGGTGTAAAACCGTACGACCAAGGGCAATAAGTTGTCCACCAATCAATCATATAATGGATATCCTGGCCCCATCAGATTTATAGTATTTTAGAGTGTTCATTTCATTTAGCTGAAGGTTTTCTGGATGTTATAACGGACATACAATGCCTTCAAAAGTATAGCTACAATAATGTAGCTCCTTATTTTTTTTGGATTGTTTCCCTTTCTCCACCGTTCAGCTGACATTTCTACAATGTCTAATTAAATAATTTTAACACTTTTCGGGTGATTATAAGTTCTCATTAGATGTTTGTGTTATATAAGTTTTCGGATCTTTTACGATTTTGAGATATAAGGAGTCAAATAGATCATATCTCTGCAATTGTACAAGTTTACGATTTATATCAACTTATTTTGCATCCTTTTTGCAATGCTAACATTTTGCTAAAGTTTGTAGACTTGCCACCGTTCCATTAACTTTTCCGTAGGCGGTCCCCCATATTGATCTATAGAGTGTTCGTTTACCAGTTATAAGGCAGTGTTTTTGGGATCATGCTTAACGCGCAAAGAGCCCAGCACTATCCAAACACGTAATCAATCATGTGCATTTGGGCTTTAGGACAATACGATGAAACATGACGAAATAAACAATGCAATGTATTTTTTTATACAATGCAAGAAAATAAAGCCGAAATAATAAATAAGGGTTATCTAGCAAGGCACTGAACCTGCTTAGGTTTATTCTAAATAGATTGGCTTTTAAGAAACTGATTTTTTTCTTTTTATTACTATCTGTTTTCAAAGATTTATGTTCTAATATTTAACGTACTAATTACATATTCCATCGTCTTGTTTCACTATCAATGTTCGGTATAGCATTTATGCGATAAGAGTATTTACAGTAGCATAAACTGTTTCTGATTGGACAAAATGTTCGTTTGGACAACAAGAGGGTCTAATAGGCCTTCATATCGTTCGCATTAAAAAAAACTTTTTTATGTCTTTATATCTTTTTGGTCGTTCAAATGTTCGTATAGGAACGTGTTGATGGCAACAGTGAAGCTCGAAATGCCCCCCCCCCCCTAAAACAAACGTAGGACAAGTAAAAAAGTTTTTATTGCAGACAAAAAAATAGTCGAGTGAAATAAAAATTTAAAATATGGTGACCTGTCAAAACGCGAAATTGTTGCCCTCAAATGGAAAATAGGCTACCTTTGGTGATGTGGTCAATCAATCAATTAAATCAATCAATCAATCAATCAATCAATCAATCAATCAATCAATCAATCACTAAGCAAAGCATTCAATCAATCGCACTTAAATCAATCAATCAATCAATTAATCAATTTAGTTTAATTGTCGTGATTTTGAGCTTTCTTTCAAAACTAAATTACCATAACAAAGCTGAACATTCCTGAAAATTGCGTGTATGATTTGACAAATATACTCCATAATTGTATTTATATGTATCATTTAACTGTCATTGAAGTTTCTTTACAGAACAACAATAATGGCTGAATCTGTCGAATTGCAATGCGAGCCTTGTATGCAGGAAAATAATAGTAAATCCGCCAGCAACTGGTGTACGGACTGTGAAGAAAGTTTGTGTGACGAATGTTGTCGGAGGCACAAAACTAACAAAATGTTAAAAAACCACCACATCATACCATCTGAGAAATACCGAAAGTCAGAAAAATTAAACGTAAACTTAGAATGTCCAGATCACATGAAAAAGTTGGATTTTTACTGTCCTATCCACGATTGTGTTGTCTGTGTTGTATGCGTTCAGTTAAAACATGGCGAATGTGAAGATCTTAGAACTTTAGATGAAGCAGCGAAGGGAGCCAAAACATCTACTACAGTTTCCGATCTGGAGCAAACTATCAATGAAGTACTTGATAATATAGAAAACGAAGTGCAACACCTACAACAAAATGAAACAAACCTGAAGCAACAGGAAGATGTCATAAAGAAATCCATCGGAACTAAGCGATTGGATATAAATAAGTACATAGATCTCCTAGAGGACAAATTAATAAAAGAACTAAAATACAAGTCAGAAAAGGCGGCGAAAGAAATTTCCGTAATGACGACCAAACTTGAAACAGAACGAAAACATATTTCCGAATTAAAAGACACTGCACAACACATGAAACAATTTTCATCAAATCTGCACGTGTTTGTTGGAATTCGGAGTATTCTGAAAACTGTTGTCAACGAAATAAACGGAAGCAAACTCCTGGTTAACAGTATCCCAGAGCTAAGTTTAGCAGTTCAGTTCAACCCTAAATTTGACACATTCACTGAAGCTTTCAACTCTTTAGGAGAAATAAAATTAACATCTAAACAAGCAGTAGTTCCATATGTTGAGCGACGGCTAATACAGACACAGCACCAGTGTCCAGCTGAACCAACAGTCCATAAAGTAGACAATATACAGTTGAAGCTGATGACAAACATTAAAATGGGTGAAAAGAATACCGAGGTAACAAGCTGCTTAATATTACCAAACAAGTCTATTATGATTGTGAGTTACAATAAACCATCTCTTACTATTCTAAAGAAAGATGGATCACATGACCGTGACATCAGTGTTCCGTATAAACCGTATGACGTCACAATAATTGATGACCAAAGGGTTGCAGTTTCGTATGGAGACACATGTATAACTATAGTAAATATAAACAATCAACGTACAAATCAAACTATGGAGAATTTATGTGAACAGTGGCTCTGTGGTATTACATACAACGATGGTAAATTATATGCTATGGCGTATGGAGAGGGAATCAAAGTAATAGATATAGATGGGCACATTATCAAAACAATACGTATATACCACGATGCATGGAGTACGGACAAGGTTACAACACAGAAAGACAAGATTTACTACTCAGTCAACAACGGGAGGGTACACTGTGTAGATATGGAAGGTACAAAAATCTGGACGTGTCGGGATGATCGATTAAAATCATCGTGGTTATCTCCAGCCATAACTGTTGATAATTACGGTATAACGTTTGCAGCTGGTTATGACAACAATCTACTTCTGGCCATTTCTCCAGATGGTAAGCAACAGAAGGTTCTACTGACCAGTTTTGATGGACTCCAGGGCCCACAGGCTGTGTACTACGACAAAAACAGTAAACTACTTCTGGTCTGCAATAAGATAAACGGACACGCTGCGTTATATGACGTCATTTAATAACATATTTTATTTGATTATGTGGTTAAATACAGAAACCGATTACAACTTACATGATTGATGTTGACAAATGATGACTCATCCAATTCAAGTTGATAACTATTACTTTGTCTTTACAAAAAAAAAACATATTAGTTATCTGATGACGTACCGTTATATAAATTTCTGCGTCGGGAGTGTTTGTGATGCCAGTGGAGACCATATATGAGAATGTTTTTATTGTAAAAGTAAAACCATACCACTAGGGACACAATTTTTTTTTCTTTTTCAGATTTTGCTGCTATCCATGTATCGGGAACATGGCAGTTTCAATACGCACTTTATTTATGAGGATTTTAATGGGGACGAGTTGTTTTGAGCAATCATTTCACACAGGGCATCAAAACTTTGCAATTATCTTTTTCAAAATTGCATGGTACTAGTGGGACCTTATGGTTAAGGAAGTCAATCATTTACGACTGTTTATTACATTTCCACCCAACAATGAGGTTATCGTAACCCGCAAAAGATTGGTGGGCTCTTGTAGTTATAACGCGATGGCTCACTCTATTTCTGTTTGTTGTTCTAGGACCATACTGGGGGGGGGGGGGTAGTACTTGACCAACGGAGCTGCCCAACATGTCCCTAGGGACGCCTTCTTGTTCCAGAAAGATGAGTTAACTTGTAGCCGCTACAGTAGTCTTCATTCTCAGAGCCTACCTTTCCGGTGCCTTTATACTGAGGCAGTCATAAGTTTGTTCATGATGTCCCAACCCTGCTTTCGAACCTGGTTTCGTAAACATATTGCTGGATTATAAATCGCTGGACCTAAAGCGAATATTTATTAATCAATCTATTTTTTTGAAAAGAGTAAGCCACTCTATATAATTTATGCAAATTCCACTATTTTTAAAGCGCGTGTTGTATTTTTATAATTTAAGTTAGTTATTTTAAACGTATGTACGTATTGTTACAATTGTCCGTGTAATTGTCAACACTGAAGCTCCACGTTCGACCCTAAAGTCATTTGATAACGTTTGTAAGTTTTCCAGTAAAAGGTCCGTTTTTTTCCCAAGTATTTCGAGCTCTCCCTTCTAAAACTGGACGCTATGATATAGCTAAAAAATAATTGAAAATGGCTTTAACAACATAGACACAAACACTTTTTTCAAGGTTTTTAGAAGATGAGCAAGTAATTGCTATAATTAAATTCAAAACAGTCTGATGTTGACAAGGATTGCCAGTTTCCTATCGAAAGTCAGGAATTTTCTCCAGATATTCGGCATCATCCCCATAAAACTAAACGTCACGATATATAGCTGAAAATTGCTGAAAGAGATAGATCAAGAATTTCCCATTACAAGGTCGTTTTCCTCATAAAATTGGTGGGCACTCTGGAAACATTTCTTAATCCATTTTTCGGATCACTGAGGCATACGCATTTTGTATTACCATTCAAACAAAAAAAAACTGTCTTTTAAGTCATACGCTATTTGTCATCGCCTTTGCATTTGTGGTCTTTACGTCTTTATGTTATGTTGTGTTACATTTCCATTTTGCGTTATGTATTTTCGTCTTTATGTTATGTGGTGTTGTATTTACGTTATGTGCTTACATCTTAATGTTGCGCATATTTATATTTATGTTATGAGTTTTTGTATTACTGGTATGCTACGTGGAGTAATATTTACGTTGTGTGGTTTCGTCTTTATGTTATTTGGTGTTGTATTTACGTTATGTTGTTTTGTCTGTATGGTACGTGAAATATATTTACGTGATGTGGTGTCGTTTTTATGTAATTTAGTGTTATATTTACTTAGTGTTCTTTCATCTTTGTTATGTGGTGCTTATTAACGTTATGTTTTTTCGTCTTTATGTAACGTGGAGTTATATTTGAGTTATATGGTTTCGCTTTTTTTACGTGGTGTTATATTTACATTTCTTGTTTTAGTCTTATGACATGTGTGCTTATTACGTTATGTGGTTTCGTTTTTAGTTATGGACATGTAGTTTCATGTTTGAATTGGTTAGTTAGGACATTAGTGTAAGAACCCGTCCGCTAACAGACATTGTCGAACCCGTACTAAACCAAATCTGCCGAATTCAATAAAAGCTTACGTCAGCATCATGCCAATTCTCTACAAACATGTTTCTATAAATAAAAAATTCAATAAAAACATTATAAAAATAATTTATTGGTCCAATTCTTTACGTTAGGCTATTAGACTCGAATTCATGTTTATAACTGAAAATCAAAGATAAATATGTTAACCTATGGGATGCTGAATTATTATGAATTTGCTACTTTAATGTTTACTATTCATTATTTAAGATGGCGCCAGCTTTGACAAACTACGTGATAAATAGTAAATAACTAACTACCATAACCACAAGTCTACCTCTGGCCCCAACATGTTGAATTCTTAGATTTGTTATATAGATTATGTTACTGTTACGTACATTGTTATTTGGTTCAGGGTATAGTAAACATTTCATGGTTTATATATCCAATACGTAAAAATTGTTTTAGTTATAATATCCGGGCCTAAGAACTTAATAAAGGCTTCAGTATTTCGAAATCGGTTGCTAAATATATCAGCAAGGTATCTATGCTAAAAAAACTAAAAATTTAATTTGCTTTGTAAGCTGAAATCTGATTGGTTAATTCAAATCGAGCAACCCATATTATAAGATATAACTTGCGTGACCTTTGACCCTATTCTTACGCAGTTAAAATTCAAATAGTTCCATGACGTCATCGACGTTTTTACTATAAAAATTGTTAAAATTTATAGTTAAAATTAAATTATAAGGAATATTTCAAATTTATGAACAGGTTATACGATATAATATGGTTGGGGTCTGTTTACACCATTCATCAACCGCTTCGCGGTTTATTAGGCGTAAACAGACCCAAACCATATTATATCGTATAACCTATTCAGCAATTTGAAGTATTCCTTAATTAAAAGTAATTAGTATACCATAGTTATGTGTTTTTATACCAGACCCGCGTTCGGTAAGGTCAATCAGTGGCGCTCAAAACATGTGTCCAATATCGAAAAAATTTGCATATATAGTGAAATTTTGTGTGTTTGTTTGTTTTTTTTTAGTTTTCTTTACCATCTTCAACGATAAATCCAAAGGACATTCACTATTTGCATAACATTGAGATGGAATTTGTTTTCTTTTTTTCCCTCTTATATTATTTTGGGAATAACGAATTTACAATAAATAAACACATAACAATAACAAATATAGAACTAAAAACACAGAACACAGAAAACAGAATTATGATGTAAGCATGACAAATAAATAATCAACCATTTAAATTTTGAACCCGATGGCTTTCGATACAAATGGACTATTAATTCCTGTAGATCTGCATAACATGTTGGGGACAGAGGTAGACAAGGGGTTATGATAGTTAGTCATTTTACATTTATCACGTAGTTTGTCAAGGCTGAGGTTGTGGGTTTGAGTATCTTCTGCGAGTAGGTCATGCTCGATTCCATATTTGATTGTTTCCTATCGATGGCCAAATTTTTTTTCTGGTACCCCGGCTTCCTCCCGCAGTAACACTGCGGAAAAATTGCTCAATAGAGGCGTTGAACAGCATATAAAAAATCACATATAGTCATATTGTGTAGTTCTAGAGAACATGGAATAATATATGCATGTTTTCACTCTATGCCCGAATTAAGAATTGAATTGCGGAACACATGCGTGCGCTATCTGTAAGGGTTTGAACCAATAGAAATCTAGAATTTCGATGAAAGTTATACGTCAGGTAAATATTTAGCTACAAAGTATCATGCAACTCTGGTGAATGGTTTCATTTAACAGAAACATACACACTGTTTCAGTCACATATTTTGACCAGTTTCTAAGTTGCGCCGACTAGAGCACGTATAACTGACAGACGGACGGGATCTATTGTGTATGGTACAACTATCTTTAACTGCAATACTCTTACTGTCCCATACCTGGTTGTTGTACAATGCACAATACAATTATTGTTATGTTGTGTTTGTTTTGTTAATTGAGATTGGTCTTCGTTTTTCTTTTTTGTTTATGAAAAAGGGGGGGGCTCTGCATTACCACCCGACTTCCCTTTTGGATCATTGTATAATTGAGAATATCTATTCTATGATTTATCAAAAATAAAAACATACACATTACGATTTTTACGCTTAATAACAAATGATTCTGACATTGATAAAGGTGTTGGATTTAATACCTGGCAATTTAAATGTCAATCTAACGTTCGAATGCAAATAGACTGGTCAATAGTATTGGGGAGATGGGGGTGTTCAACAGATTCCATTTCATAAGGATCAAATACAAAATGGAGGACTATGACAAAAATAACAATTGTTTAATATATTAAATATACAGAATATAGTATTGTGTTTGTTTCTTTACGGTTTTACACCCATCCAGAAATTTTCGAGAAATGGCGCCCCGACTTCGACATAAAATCGACAATATTTTTTTTCAATTAAGATTAAATGAGAGCCTTGCCTGAAGTCAAACTCGAACTCACACTTCAAATGTTTACACGCCTGTAATCACCAGAGGATGGCATCCTTCACATCTAGATCAGTCACAATATAGTCCAAAAACTTTACAAAAATGTAAGTAGGAACAGAAATTTTCCAAGAAGGAAACCCTTTCGTTACAAACTGTTACATTCTACCACTATTATAATAAATTTTAAGACGACGATGACGATAAAGATGATGACGAGGACGATAATAAGCTTGTTTTGCATCAGACATGTTGACTTCCTGTAAATCACTCAAGTCAGAAATTTGAAACCAAACCAAAGGGTAATGTTTTCCAGCGGCGTGACACGTTAAGCCCCAGATAATTATTCTTGACTGTAAGCAATGTAAACATTAAGCCCGGTGTGTTGGTTTGGTACAATACATTAAACATATGTAAAACAAGTCTTCCGTAGCTTAACGCTTACAACTTAGAACAAACAGCGACCAATTGTTCTAAGTATAATCTGTGAAATGGTCCTCAGTCAACGTTTCATGTATATACTAGGTGTGATGTAGTCCTCTTGCCGATTCAATAGTACTTATGTATTTAGTCATTTCAAAGTTCGTTTGCTCTAACTTCATACGGCGGTTTCCATCCTCAATAAAAATGAATTGGAAGTCTGAATATTGATTGATTGATAACGAGCAATATTTTACCTATATTTATTCCCACTATCATCACACTCGTTTCATATATCATTTTAAAGATATAGCCAGCTATACAATGGCGTCCAGTGTAACAACCCACTTTGTATTAACAACGCACTTTGTAATAATATTTGAAAAAGTTAAATTAAAGTTGTCAAACTGTATGCATAGCACTGTTTGGCTTATTTAAGTCATAAGTTTTTTTTATTGGAGCACTCACTAATAACCCCCTACCTTAATTACATTCGGAAAGCAAACTATCCTTGTTTTTTAAGGCTGGAGTCGAGTATTCCCTGCAAGAAGTAACGCTCGAACTTTCAAACGTCAATTGTGACACGCCGGTTATTTAAAGTAGATGACAAACTACTTTAACCAATCAGCCACCGAGGCCACAGATTTATAGAGTAAGCATGCAATAATATTTATGACAATATTATAAGAGTATCAAGCCAAAAAACTTTTTTTTTACCACGTGTTGTGTGTGCTTTGCTCAGTAATAGTGACCCAGTACTACCGCCGATGTTAATCAATAATAGACGAGCTCCGTATAGATTTTGGGGAAACCGTAAGAATAGTCAATAACAGTTTTATAAAATAATAGGTCAACTTGCTCTTAGGTACGATCGAGATAGTGCCGTCTTGTCAAATCAGAAGGAGGCAACATTGTGTATTATATATTGAGTACATTTATCGACAAATATTCCAAGCATACCTAGTAGTATAGGGTGATTACCATGAGGAAGTAAATAGTAAAATATCATCACTTGTTAGTCATTATATACACAAGAAGTCAATTTCCCAAGGAGCAAGACTTCCGGTCTCTGTTTGCGGGATAATATAATTTAAGTATACTGTCTTTTTAAGTGAATGGTATTGACATTGAAATGATCTTGGTTGTGCCCACAATGAATTTCAGCGTTGAATATCAGTCCGGAATAGAACAGAACCAAACATTTTCTTATCGGAGTGGGGGTTGTGTCCGGGTTAAGACAGTTATTTTCTCTACTTCAGAACACGAGTACATTTTTCTTCTGATATTAAGGAAAAAAGAGAGATCTTGAGGAAGTACAACCGAAATTATGTGTTTCGAAGGTCTATTGCTCTTCAGATTCATTGTGATTATAATATGTTAATTTGTTCCTACTGTTCATTATTCCACGACTCAATACATCGATAGTTCTCTCAGCGGAGGATCTTCTTGAATGTAAAATTTGTTTAAATTCACGATTTTTATCAATTTTACAATTTTACAATTTTACAATGTGGAATCCGGTTAATATAATGAAAACGTAATGAACGTTCGGTATAGTAAGTGAACATTTTAAAAACAATAAATCTACGGAATATTGATCGGTCCATGACGTCACGCTCAAATCCTCTGATTGTCAGCTAACAAAACGACTCTAACAATAAAAATAGTTATCATCATTTTTTTCTCAAAATGGGGTGGTGTTGTTTTTAATATCACAGGTATAGGATAAGCTTCGTTGTCGGATATTTTCTATAAATCCAAAATATAACGAGAGATAAACCAAACATAAAAAATCATTCCTTATAATTTTATAAAGCAATTAAATTAACTAGATTTGACTGATGAAACGTTTTCTCTAAAATCAAAATCATGTTACTTTCAAATGTAAGGGAGATAACCTCAACGAGATTTCAAGGCATTCATAACTGATATGACTACTTCTTACAGAGGGATCGTGTTGCTTTTTTGTTGTATGTTGTAATGTTTGTTTCTTTTTGTGTTTTTGTGTTTTTTTAGCCATGCTCTGTTATTACGTAAAAGGTTCCTCGGTGGCTACCTTAAGCTAATCATCTATCATTGATCACCTGCCTGTGAATGTCTTTATATCTTTTTGGTCGTTCAAATGTTCGTATAGGAACGTGTTGATGGCAACAGTGAAGCTCGAAATGCCCCCCCCCCCTAAAACAAACGTAGGACAAGTAAAAAAGTTTTTATTGCAGACAAAAAAATAGTCGAGTGAAATAAAAATTTAAAATATGGTGACCTGTCAAAACGCGAAATTGTTGCCCTCAAATGGAAAATAGGCTACCTTTGGTGATGTGGTCAATCAATCAATTAAATCAATCAATCAATCAATCAATCAATCAATCAATCAATCAATCAATCACTAAGCAAAGCATTCAATCAATCGCACTTAAATCAATCAATCAATCAATTAATCAATTTAGTTTAATTGTCGTGATTTTGAGCTTTCTTTCAAAACTAAATTACCATAACAAAGCTGAACATTCCTGAAAATTGCGTGTATGATTTGACAAATATACTCCATAATTGTATTTATATGTATCATTTAACTGTCATTGAAGTTTCTTTACAGAACAACAATAATGGCTGAATCTGTCGAATTGCAATGCGAGCCTTGTATGCAGGAAAATAATAGTAAATCCGCCAGCAACTGGTGTACGGACTGTGAAGAAAGTTTGTGTGACGAATGTTGTCGGAGGCACAAAACTAACAAAATGTTAAAAAACCACCACATCATACCATCTGAGAAATACCGAAAGTCAGAAAAATTAAACGTAAACTTAGAATGTCCAGATCACATGAAAAAGTTGGATTTTTACTGTCCTATCCACGATTGTGTTGTCTGTGTTGTATGCGTTCAGTTAAAACATGGCGAATGTGAAGATCTTAGAACTTTAGATGAAGCAGCGAAGGGAGCCAAAACATCTACTACAGTTTCCGATCTGGAGCAAACTATCAATGAAGTACTTGATAATATAGAAAACGAAGTGCAACACCTACAACAAAATGAAACAAACCTGAAGCAACAGGAAGATGTCATAAAGAAATCCATCGGAACTAAGCGATTGGATATAAATAAGTACATAGATCTCCTAGAGGACAAATTAATAAAAGAACTAAAATACAAGTCAGAAAAGGCGGCGAAAGAAATTTCCGTAATGACGACCAAACTTGAAACAGAACGAAAACATATTTCCGAATTAAAAGACACTGCACAACACATGAAACAATTTTCATCAAATCTGCACGTGTTTGTTGGAATTCGGAGTATTCTGAAAACTGTTGTCAACGAAATAAACGGAAGCAAACTCCTGGTTAACAGTATCCCAGAGCTAAGTTTAGCAGTTCAGTTCAACCCTAAATTTGACACATTCACTGAAGCTTTCAACTCTTTAGGAGAAATAAAATTAACATCTAAACAAGCAGTAGTTCCATATGTTGAGCGACGGCTAATACAGACACAGCACCAGTGTCCAGCTGAACCAACAGTCCATAAAGTAGACAATATACAGTTGAAGCTGATGACAAACATTAAAATGGGTGAAAAGAATACCGAGGTAACAAGCTGCTTAATATTACCAAACAAGTCTATTATGATTGTGAGTTACAATAAACCATCTCTTACTATTCTAAAGAAAGATGGATCACATGACCGTGACATCAGTGTTCCGTATAATCCGTATGACGTCACAATAATTGATGACCAAAGGGTTGCAGTTTCGTATGGAGACACATGTATAACTATAGTAAATATAAACAATCAACGTACAAATCAAACTATGGAGAATTTATGTGAACAGTGGCTCTGTGGTATTACATACAACGATGGTAAATTATATGCTATGGCGTATGGAGAGGGAATCAAAGTAATAGATATAGATGGGCACATTATCAAAACAATACGTATATACCACGATGCATGGAGTACGGACAAGGTTACAACACAGAAAGACAAGATTTACTACTCAGTCAACAACGGGAGGGTACACTGTGTAGATATGGAAGGTACAAAAATCTGGACGTGTCGGGATGATCGATTAAAATCATCGTGGTTATCTCCAGCCATAACTGTTGATAATTACGGTATAACGTTTGCAGCTGGTTATGACAACAATCTACTTCTGGCCATTTCTCCAGATGGTAAGCAACAGAAGGTTCTACTGACCAGTTTTGATGGACTCCAGGGCCCACAGGCTGTGTACTACGACAAAAACAGTAAACTACTTCTGGTCTGCAATAAGATAAACGGACACGCTGCGTTATATGACGTCATTTAATAACATATTTTATTTGATTATGTGGTTAAATACAGAAACCGATTACAACTTACATGATTGATGTTGACAAATGATGACTCATCCAATTCAAGTTGATAACTATTACTTTGTCTTTACAAAAAAAAAACATATTAGTTATCTGATGACGTACCGTTATATAAATTTCTGCGTCGGGAGTGTTTGTGATGCCAGTGGAGACCATATATGAGAATGTTTTTATTGTAAAAGTAAAACCATACCACTAGGGACACAATTTTTTTTTCTTTTTCAGATTTTGCTGCTATCCATGTATCGGGAACATGGCAGTTTCAATACGCACTTTATTTATGAGGATTTTAATGGGGACGAGTTGTTTTGAGCAATCATTTCACACAGGGCATCAAAACTTTGCAATTATCTTTTTCAAAATTGCATGGTACTAGTGGGACCTTATGGTTAAGGAAGTCAATCATTTACGACTGTTTATTACATTTCCACCCAACAATGAGGTTATCGTAACCCGCAAAAGATTGGTGGGCTCTTGTAGTTATAACGCGATGGCTCACTCTATTTCTGTTTGTTGTTCTAGGACCATACTGGGGGGGGGGGGGGTAGTACTTGACCAACGGAGCTGCCCAACATGTCCCTAGGGACGCCTTCTTGTTCCAGAAAGATGAGTTAACTTGTAGCCGCTACAGTAGTCTTCATTCTCAGAGCCTACCTTTCCGGTGCCTTTATACTGAGGCAGTCATAAGTTTGTTCATGATGTCCCAACCCTGCTTTCGAACCTGGTTTCGTAAACATATTGCTGGATTATAAATCGCTGGACCTAAAGCGAATATTTATTAATCAATCTATTTTTTTGAAAAGAGTAAGCCACTCTATATAATTTATGCAAATTCCACTATTTTTAAAGCGCGTGTTGTATTTTTATAATTTAAGTTAGTTATTTTAAACGTATGTACGTATTGTTACAATTGTCCGTGTAATTGTCAACACTGAAGCTCCACGTTCGACCCTAAAGTCATTTGATAACGTTTGTAAGTTTTCCAGTAAAAGGTCCGTTTTTTTCCCAAGTATTTCGAGCTCTCCCTTCTAAAACTGGACGCTATGATATAGCTAAAAAATAATTGAAAATGGCTTTAACAACATAGACACAAACACTTTTTTCAAGGTTTTTAGAAGATGAGCAAGTAATTGCTATAATTAAATTCAAAACAGTCTGATGTTGACAAGGATTGCCAGTTTCCTATCGAAAGTCAGGAATTTTCTCCAGATACTCGGCATCATCCCCATAAAACTAAACGTCACGATATATAGCTGAAAATTGCTGAAAGAGATAGATCAAGAATTTCCCATTACAAGGTCGTTTTCCTCATAAAATTGGTGGGCACTCTGGAAACATTTCTTAATCCATTTTTCGGATCACTGAGGCATACGCATTTTGTATTACCATTCAAACAAAAAAAAACTGTCTTTTAAGTCATACGCTATTTGTCATCGCCTTTGCATTTGTGGTCTTTACGTCTTTATGTTATGTTGTGTTACATTTCCATTTTGCGTTATGTATTTTCGTCTGTATGTTATGTGGTGTTGTATTTACGTTATGTGCTTACATCTTAATGTTGCGCATATTTATATTTATGTTATGAGTTTTTGTATTACTGGTATGCTACGTGGAGTAATATTTACGTTGTGTGGTTTCGTCTTTATGTTATTTGGTGTTGTATTTACGTTATGTTGTTTTGTCTGTATGGTACGTGAAATATATTTACGTGATGTGGTGTCGTTTTTATGTAATTTAGTGTTATATTTACTTAGTGTTCTTTCATCTTTGTTATGTGGTGCTTATTAACGTTATGTTTTTTCGTCTTTATGTAACGTGGAGTTATATTTGAGTTATATGGTTTCGCTTTTTTTACGTGGTGTTATATTTACATTTCTTGTTTTAGTCTTATGACATGTGTGCTTATTACGTTATGTGGTTTCGTTTTTAGTTATGGACATGTAGTTTCATGTTTGAATTGGTTAGTTAGGACATTAGTGTAAGAACCCGTCCGCTAACAGACATTGTCGAACCCGTACTAAACCAAATCTGCCGAATTCAATAAAAGCTTACGTCAGCATCATGCCAATTCTCTACAAACATGTTTCTATAAATAAAAAATTCAATAAAAACATTATAAAAATAATTTATTGGTCCAATTCTTTACGTTAGGCTATTAGACTCGAATTCATGTTTATAACTGAAAATCAAAGATAAATATGTTAACCTATGGGATGCTGAATTATTATGAATTTGCTACTTTAATGTTTACTATTCATTATTTAAGATGGCGCCAGCTTTGACAAACTACGTGATAAATAGTAAATAACTAACTACCATAACCACAAGTCTACCTCTGGCCCCAACATGTTGAATTCTTAGATTTGTTATATAGATTATGTTACTGTTACGTACATTGTTATTTGGTTCAGGGTATAGTAAACATTTCATGGTTTATATATCCAATACGTAAAAATTGTTTTAGTTATAATATCCGGGCCTAAGAACTTAATAAAGGCTTCAGTATTTCGAAATCGGTTGCTAAATATATCAGCAAGGTATCTATGCTAAAAAAACTAAAAATTTAATTTGCTTTGTAAGCTGAAATCTGATTGGTTAATTCAAATCGAGCAACCCATATTATAAGATATAACTTGCGTGACCTTTGACCTATTCTTACGCAGTTAAAATTCAAATAGTTCCATGACGTCATCGACGTTTTTACTATAAAAATTGTTAAAATTTATAGTTAAAATTAAATTATAAGGAATATTTCAAATTTATGAACAGGTTATACGATATAATATGGTTGGGGTCTGTTTACACCATTCATCAACCGCTTCGCGGTTTATTAGGCGTAAACAGACCCAAACCATATTATATCGTATAACCTATTCAGCAATTTGAAGTATTCCTTAATTAAAAGTAATTAGTATACCATAGTTATGTGTTTTTATACCAGACCCGCGTTCGGTAAGGTCAATCAGTGGCGCTCAAAACATGTGTCCAATATCGAAAAAATTTGCATATATAGTGAAATTTTGTGTGTTTGTTTGTTTTTTTTTAGTTTTCTTTACCATCTTCAACGATAAATCCAAAGGACATTCACTATTTGCATAACATTGAGATGGAATTTGTTTTCTTTTTTTCCCTCTTATATTATTTTGGGAATAACGAATTTACAATAAATAAACACATAACAATAACAAATATAGAACTAAAAACACAGAACACAGAAAACAGAATTATGATGTAAGCATGACAAATAAATAATCAACCATTTAAATTTTGAACCCGATGGCTTTCGATACAAATGGACTATTAATTCCTGTAGATCTGCATAACATGTTGGGGACAGAGGTAGACAAGGGGTTATGATAGTTAGTCATTTTACATTTATCACGTAGTTTGTCAAGGCTGAGGTTGTGGGTTTGAGTATCTTCTGCGAGTAGGTCATGCTCGATTCCATATTTGATTGTTTCCTATCGATGGCCAAATTTTTTTTCTGGTACCCCGGCTTCCTCCCGCAGTAACACTGCGGAAAAATTGCTCAATAGAGGCGTTGAACAGCATATAAAAAATCACATATAGTCATATTGTGTAGTTCTAGAGAACATGGAATAATATATGCATGTTTTCACTCTATGCCCGAATTAAGAATTGAATTGCGGAACACATGCGTGCGCTATCTGTAAGGGTTTGAACCAATAGAAATCTAGAATTTCGATGAAAGTTATACGTCAGGTAAATATTTAGCTACAAAGTATCATGCAACTCTGGTGAATGGTTTCATTTAACAGAAACATACACACTGTTTCAGTCACATATTTTGACCAGTTTCTAAGTTGCGCCGACTAGAGCACGTATAACTGACAGACGGACGGGATCTATTGTGTATGGTACAACTATCTTTAACTGCAATACTCTTACTGTCCCATACCTGGTTGTTGTACAATGCACAATACAATTATTGTTATGTTGTGTTTGTTTTGTTAATTGAGATTGGTCTTCGTTTTTCTTTTTTGTTTATGAAAAAGGGGGGGGGCTCTGCATTACCACCCGACTTCCCTTTTGGATCATTGTATAATTGAGAATATCTATTCTATGATTTATCAAAAATAAAAACATACACATTACGATTTTTACGCTTAATAACAAATGATTCTGACATTGATAAAGGTGTTGGATTTAATACCTGGCAATTTAAATGTCAATCTAACGTTCGAATGCAAATAGACTGGTCAATAGTATTGGGGAGATGGGGGTGTTCAACAGATTCCATTTCATAAGGATCAAATACAAAATGGAGGACTATGACAAAAATAACAATTGTTTAATATATTAAATATACAGAATATAGTATTGTGTTTGTTTCTTTACGGTTTTACACCCATCCAGAAATTTTCGAGAAATGGCGCCCCGACTTCGACATAAAATCGACAATATTTTTTTTCAATTAAGATTAAATGAGAGCCTTGCCTGAAGTCAAACTCGAACGCACACTTCAAATGTTTACACGCCTGTAATCACCAGAGGATGGCATCCTTCACATCTAGATCAGTCACAATATAGTCCAAAAACTTTACAAAAATGTAAGTAGGAACAGAAATTTTCCAAGAAGGAAACCCTTTCGTTACAAACTGTTACATTCTACCACTATTATAATAAATTTTAAGACGACGATGACGATAAAGATGATGACGAGGACGATAATAAGCTTGTTTTGCATCAGACATGTTGACTTCCTGTAAATCACTCAAGTCAGAAATTTGAAACCAAACCAAAGGGTAATGTTTTCCAGCGGCGTGACACGTTAAGCCCCAGATAATTATTCTTGACTGTAAGCAATGTAAACATTAAGCCCGGTGTGTTGGTTTGGTACAATACATTAAACATATGTAAAACAAGTCTTCCGTAGCTTAACGCTTACAACTTAGAACAAACAGCGACCGATTGTTCTAAGTATAATCTGTGAAATGGTCCTCAGTCAACGTTTCATGTATATACTAGGTGTGATGTAGTCCTCTTGCCGATTCAATAGTACTTATGTATTTAGTCATTTCAAAGTTCGTTTGCTCTAACTTCATACGGCGGTTTCCATCCTCAATAAAAATGAATTGGAAGTCTGAATATTGATTGATTGATAACGAGCAATATTTTACCTATATTTATTCCCACTATCATCACACTCGTTTCATATATCATTTTAAAGATATAGCCAGCTATACAATGGCGTCCAGTGTAACAACCCACTTTGTAATAACAACGCACTTTGTAATAATATTTGAAAAAGTTAAATTAAAGTTGTCAAACTGTATGCATAGCACTGTTTGGCTTATTTAAGTCATAAGTTTTTTTTTATTGGAGCACTCACTAATAACCCCCTACCTTAATTACATTCGGAAAGCAAACTATCCTTGTTTTTTAAGGCTGGAGTCGAGTATTCCCTGCAAGAAGTAACGCTCGAACTTTCAAACGTCAATTGTGACACGCCGGTTATTTAAAGTAGATGACAAACTACTTTAACCAATCAGCCACCGAGGCCACAGATTTATAGAGTAAGCATGCAATAATATTTATGACAATATTATAAGAGTATCAAGCCAAAAAACTTTTTTTTTACCACGTGTTGTGTGTGCTTTGCTCAGTAATAGTGACCCAGTACTACCGCCGATGTTAATCAATAATAGACGAGCTCCGTATAGATTTTGGGGAAACCGTAAGAATAGTCAATAACAGTTTTATAAAATAATAGGTCAACTTGCTCTTAGGTACGATCGAGATAGTGCCGTCTTGTCAAATCAGAAGGAGGCAACATTGTGTATTATATATTGAGTACATTTATCGACAAATATTCCAAGCATACCTAGTAGTATAGGGTGATTACCATGAGGAAGTAAATAGTAAAATATCATCACTTGTTAGTCATTATATACACAAGAAGTCAATTTCCCAAGGAGCAAGACTTCCGGTCTCTGTTTGCGGGATAATATAATTTAAGTATACTGTCTTTTTAAGTGAATGGTATTGACATTGAAATGATCTTGGTTGTGCCCACAATGAATTTCAGCGTTGAATATCAGTCCGGAATAGAACAGAACCAAACATTTTCTTATCGGAGTGGGGGTTGTGTCCGGGTTAAGACAGTTATTTTCTCTACTTCAGAACACGAGTACATTTTTCTTCTGATATTAAGGAAAAAAGAGAGATCTTGAGGAAGTACAACCGAAATTATGTGTTTCGAAGGTCTATTGCTCTTCAGATTCATTGTGATTATAATATGTTAATTTGTTCCTACTGTTCATTATTCCACGACTCAATACATCGATAGTTCTCTCAGCGGAGGATCTTCTTGAATGTAAAATTTGTTTAAATTCACGATTTTTATCAATTTTACAATTTTACAATTTTACAATGTGGAATCCGGTTAATATAATGAAAACGTAATGAACGTTCGGTATAGTAAGTGAACATTTTAAAAACAATAAATCTACGGAATATTGATCGGTCCATGACGTCACGCTCAAATCCTCTGATTGTCAGCTAACAAAACGACTCTAACAATAAAAATAGTTATCATCATTTTTTTCTCAAAATGGGGTGGTGTTGTTTTTAATATCACAGGTATAGGATAAGCTTCGTTGTCGGATATTTTCTATAAATCCAAAATATAACGAGAGATAAACCAAACATAAAAAATCATTCCTTATAATTTTATAAAGCAATTAAATTAACTAGATTTGACTGATGAAACGTTTTCTCTAAAATCAAAATCATGTTACTTTCAAATGTAAGGGAGATAACCTCAACGAGATTTCAAGGCATTCATAACTGATATGACTACTTCTTACAGAGGGATCGTGTTGCTTTTTTGTTGTATGTTGTAATGTTTGTTTCTTTTTGTGTTTTTGTGTTTTTTTAGCCATGCTCTGTTATTACGTAAAAGGTTCCTCGGTGGCTACCTTAAGCTAATCATCTATCATTGATCACCTGCCTGTGAACACTGCCTGTTTAAAGTTCGAATCCTACGGCAAAAAGGGTGTGCTCGACTCCAACCTTAATTGACAAGGAATGCTATGTTTAATACAGTGGACTTTCACAGGGTACTCCGCTTCATCCAGTAATACAAATCTGGACCATGTGATATAGCTAAAAAGAATGCATACTTCAAGTACAAACAGCCGCTGATTTCGTACAGTTTTTGTTTCTTCTTTTATTTGTCGCTATCTTCTGATTATTTGTAGGTGAAACCCAAAATAAAAAGTAATAACACAATGTATTGCGGATTGAACCTGTAATCACCAGACTGAAACAAAATAACAAATTACTTCCTTTAAATGAAAGTTCCGAAGATTTTCGAGCCGCCAGATGAGGACATGCTTTCTAGCTGAGTGTGTGTGTTAACCTTTAGGAAAAGCATGCAATGTTAAATATTGTTGGAATTCTCTTTACAGAAGTTAATAATAAAATAGAGAGAGGCCATTTTTGTCCTAGGTGATAGCGCTATTAGCGTAGCTTTGAAAAAATCGAAAACCAGAATATTTTGTGTATACAATTTTGGATGAAACTCGATAACAAAAATATATGGCTATTTTATGTGTACAATTCCGGAGTATGCCTTTTGTCTTTTGTAAGATGCAACAAATAATTGTTATGGCAATAATTTATTTCATTGAACCAAATGAACATTAATTTTAAATCAAGATTATTATATTTTTTGCTCTGCCTCAACTAGGCTGAACGCTAGTACTCATTATATTGTTTGTTTGTTGCTTTAATAAAGTTAAACTCTTCTTTCAGCATTATTTCAGCTATAAAAACGGCGTCAAAAATGTATAAGTGTAGGAAGTTGGAAACCATCTAAACCGCTTGAAATAAGTCAAGAAAGCTAACAATCATTGTCGATTAACTTGCCGTCGACTTCCGGCAGTAATGGTCTCTGTATAGCACTTAAGTATTTCGCTTTATATAAACATAATACAATGCATTTACTCAACCAAGAATACTTCGAGTGTTCGAGTCCGACGCATGGTAAGGCGTGCTTGACTTGAGCGTTGGTGGATATGATATTGATTTACAGTATGTTTAATGCTGAGTGTCGCTATAAGGCTACAATAGTTAAAGATAGCGTAAAGTCTCAAAGAAGCAACAGAAAACACCTTTATCTAACTTTTGAGTTGTCACTGTCATTATTATTAACTTATCACAGCGATGCTCTCAGATTACCGCATTGTATTCCGGATATATTTTTTCTTTCAATTTGTTTTCTTTACAAACCGTTTATCAAGTACATGACATAACTTTGATGGTTAGGATATCCTTAGGTGCAACAGAATCAACTATGTTCGTCGTGATGTTTATTCATTACGGGCCAGAGGACTGGACAGTAACCATATCGACAGTTGATCATTGGCGTGTGAACAGTAGAGATGTTTTTTGGAGCCTGATTTCGAGCAAGGTGCATTCGATTCAAAGATTGATAGTGTACAAAAAATACTTAAGTAAAACATTCAGCACAAACAATGCAGCAAAGAATTCGGGGAACAACGAATTAACGAAAGAACTGTAAATTGAACAAAACAAATTTTATCATTAGATGTCTGCAAGGGAAGCGGAACACAGATACATAGGCGACAGATGAAAAAAATGATTGATTGATTTGATTGTTCGATTGGTTGATTAAATGAACTGGCCATACGCACAGCAAACAATATCCAAGCTATATTCAGGACTAGAGCAGGTTTACAAACAATAAATCAACAGAAAATGGATGGACTCAGGGGAACAAAATGTTATCTGCCACTGGAAAAGTGTGGAGCATTTTGGCTACGGGCAGAGAGTTTAGCCTTTTATATAAACTACAATGGGCTTTTGAAATCTTTAAAAAAGCTCTTTATCGAGCAAGAAGCGTGTCACTATTTAAAGAAGTTACACATTACCGTAAACGATCAGGTTTTCCGTATTATAAATTTGCAACCCCCCTTTCCAAATGAAAGGCTTATCCGCCACAAGGCAGCTCTATGCGTCGAACGCTGGGAACCCTCTAAGTATGGTCTTAGACAGCTGAAAAAGACCGCCTCAAATTTTAAATAATTAAAGAATTAATATATATGCAATACTGTGCAATAAACGTGCATTTAAGATGCCTGCAAAAAGTGAATAATACATTTGGGTTTTGTTTTTTTACATAGAATAAGTTGCTTTTTTGGCTCGTTTTTATACAGAACGTTTCGTTTTCTTATTTATATCTAACAGCTAACATTCTTATTATTTCTATCCGATGCATAATGAATAAAGATGTGCAAAATAATTTGATAAGATTGTTTTATTCAAATCAAATGATCAAAGGGAGGTAATCAATTTTAATTCACGATAACTTTTATAGTAGTTCGTCTAGTGTACTACCGGAGACTGCTAATAGATGTTTTATACTGCAATTTTCCTATTAATGCAGCTTAAATGCGTTGAATTATTATTTGTGTGTGATTAACAGTCAATGGCTATGACATATGCAACTATTACTGTCATAATTAGGTTCGATAACTCTGTTTATCAATGAACGACTGTTGTGTATCATTAACACCAAAATTTTATAATATATCAAATTGCTGTTATTAATAATAAAATTATTTTATGTGTTTTAAACATATTATTAATATTTGACAATTTTTTCTATTTTTTTATATATAATTTTATTTTTTATCATTTATGGAGTTCCTCGTTTATTGTTGTTATCCCCGTGGCATCATTATTTTTTTATACTCAAAAACTACTACTATATTTCATAATTTAATAAAATTATTAATGAATTATGGTTACCTAATAAACCTTTGTGACAGATGTGTTATTTAGAACACCTTTAATGTATTGAAATTTAACCCATGCTGTGTCTTCCTGATAAAGTTTGTACTGCCGCAGCCATAAACTTGTATTCTCTGTACAGGATGTTTATTGAACAGCTTATTCCTTAAAACTTGAATTTTGACTACCTTTATGATTGAGAAAAAATGCGCCCAAAATGGGGATATTTTTGTAACAGGGACAGTCTATACTATGTTTGTAATTATCTTTTACATAAATACTTTATAAATGTTTATCACAAAGTTCATTACCACATTTTCAATTCAAGACAATGCAATTGCAGTTTGTTTTTTCTAAAGACAGTATTTTGTTTGTCAAATACTCTTAAAGTTTTTTTTATTTGATTATTAAAATATTTACATCTAAATTAAACATGTTACAAATTTCTTGAGATATAATTAAACCATAAAAATACCACACATCCCTGTCCCTTGTCTGAACCACGTGGTCTGAACTCCGCCATGTTAAAAATTGTAAAATGAGCTAATTTCAAATGAAATGGGAAGTATGAAGATCAAAAATTAAACTGTTAAAAATGTGAAAATTAAATACATCAATATGTCTACTATTTATATATATGTGCAAAACTATATATGTTTATACGAACTGTATTTAAACAATTTACGTCAGAAGTGGAGCATATTTGACAATTTCCTATTGAAACAATGTAACCAGAAGGCAGAAAATAAGGCTTTTTTTCAAACAAATTGGGAAGTATTTTGCAAGTAATTTAAACTGATAAAATTCATATCATTCGAAAGATAATATATTGTAGAACTGGGAACAATGTGCAAAACATATATATTTTATTTAATTAACAAGATATCGGCTTTTTTTAAATCGTTCCATTGATTTTCTATTGAGTGAAATATCCAATATGGCTGACAAAAATACGTCACAGAAGTCACTAGATGTCGCTAATAGTTGTATATGAAACGAATTGTAGCCAATTTAATCTAATGTACATGATAACCTGTCTTGCCATTGTAAAATAATTGATGAGTTGAATTTTTCTGTTATTTCCTTTGATAAGTATCTTATTAAACGTATTACGTTCATATATTTTTGCATATCTATGATTCACCACGACCAGAATAGAATACAGAAAACCATTAGCTTTTCAATGTTATTTACCACATGTGGGTACTCTTATTCCACTTGTATTCGTTTAAAGAAAAATAAAGACAAATTATCTATGTTACAGAATAGGAGGTTCATTTGGTGTTATTAAATATAAAGGTTCGCATTGCTTTTCTAACTCAAAAATGAGGGTCAAAAGGGGGAATCTTATTTTTTCAAAGTTCCTCGCAGTGCCCTTACATATTAGAAATTCGATTTCTTCAGCGAAAATGTGCAGTTTATTTTTAAAACTACTTGATTTTTATACCACAGATGGAATTTCCTTACAAAATATATTTACTTCAACAATCATTATTGACCAATCGCGTTTAACCTGACAGTTTTTTTCACGTCCCTACCGTTATTCATTAATATATTGATACTTATAACTCGTTCGTGACAAATAACTCAATTTTGCGTCATTCATTTTGACTAAAAAATACTGCACTCAAGTGTGAGGCGTAATACGGGTATAATTTTAAAGTGAATTATAGTGGGAGTACATATATATAAAGTGTACGATAGACTGCGCGAACCGTGGAAAAGTTTCGACACTCGCTTTTTCCCCGTCTTAAAACATCGTCCTTATATTGTGTTTATGTCAAGTCAATACACTAATAGTATCGATTTAATTTTATATACTAATAGGATACTGATAGGGTTCGCAGTGCTCAACACATACAGCTGCCCAGCAGATGGCGAAAGGGTGAGGCCATCAAGTTTGGGATCATAAGGAAAGTCTATACATGGATCGTTGTTGATGACATGTTGCAGAGGGACGTCTATCCGGGTACACCGGCGTCATCTCCCAATAAAAAAAGAACATCACAATATAGCTGAAGCTAATTGATGAAAATGACATTATTCAAACAATTCATGCAACACAGAATAACCAACCAGTAAATTTCTGTCGATGTTTTAGAAATGAAAATAGTATATTACGTAGATTATTTAATTTCTTTGCCAGTTCTTGCTGTATCCTTTTTTCCTGTATCATAGGGCTAAACATTGTAGAGAGAAAACGTTCATTTTGTATTCAAAATCAAAGGTGCACTCGATAACACATACTTATTTTACCTCATATTCTGAAAAAAAATTATGTATTTTAGGAATATTTAAAGTTAATGAACAACACATAGTTTATAACTAGTACAACCATCTACAGACATTATCAATATTCCTTATAATTTAATTTTGACGATAAAAACAGCGATGACGTCAATAAACTGTTTGAATGAAGGTATTAACAAAATACCGAACACAGATGAAACTGTCAAAAACGACAATCCACAAATCAAAGTCCAATAAACCAGCCGACTCCAGAACCAACATAAAGCAACTACAGCAATGGTCCTTACTTAGTACAGGCATTTCAAAGAAATGGCGGGTTAAACCAGATTTTATGGCATGCCAAAACCTCCCTCTTCCATTACTGTAGAATGTGAGTTGGATTAATTGATTAAAATAGATGGGTATCATATACTAACACTCACTAATATGTGTATCAAACAATCATCGTAGCATTATTGAATATAACAGCGTAACAACAGATCAACAATACCCACGTCATCTGAGCCCCTCTTTCCCTACCCCCCACTCGAAAAGATACATAAATGTATGAAACTGGATGCTGCTTACAAAAGTTGATCAAGTAAACAAAATACAGTATTGACATATTATATAGATTTTGTTTGATCTATTAATTGAAATACATACCGAACATACGAACTGTTTTTATATACATTTGTATACGTACATTTCTTGATACAAAATATATATTTCTACTGACACCAGTCACACAAAATTGTTATGTATATCACGTGATTGGTCACTATAACAATTTTCAAAGTTTGTACTGTCGAGTTAATGATAATGCCATGTCTAAGTTATTGTTTACCGCACTCGGATCTCCTCGTGCTTGTTGATGTGTTTGAATGGCCCAAGCAAAACTGATTGCAAAAAATACTTGTAAGTTGTTAACATAATTATTGGTTAGAAAATATGTTTCTCGTCAATTTCAACACGATGTATTCATAAACCTAACACAGCTATAATACTACAGTTGACAGCAGAGATATCTACGAAACTCATATATGTTCACATTTTTGTACGCAACTTTCAGTGTGTATTCAGTTAGATGTATATCATGACGTCCAGTTAGTATTATGGGACGATGCCAGAGCAGCCGTTCAAAATCTTAAAAAACAAAAATTGGTAATCCTTGTTAGTCCCGGAAGGTGTCGAGCACACCTTGTGCGTTGTCAAAACTAAAAATATATTATTGTTGGTTAATACAGTTTTTTTATTTTACTCAGAGCTTTATATTCATTCAACCAAACGGTCGTATGTTGGGCATTTCCGGAGGAATGATTTTGTATCCTGAACACACAATTATTTCAGATGTGTAGAAGGGGCCCCGTTGGCCGAGTGGTTGAGGCAGTTTGTCTACTATTGATCACGTAGTCCGTCAACGCTGAGTTTGCCGGTTCTTGTCTCACTGAATGAAGGGTGTAGTCGAATCCAATCTTAATTGATTGACCAGGATTGCCAGTTTTCCTACCGAAGGTCGGGGGTTCTTTCCGGGTACTCTGGCGTCATCTCCCAATAAAAACTGGGCGTTAAACTTCATTTAAACAAACAAACAAACAAACAAACAAAAAACATGTGTAGAAAGATTCAAGTCTTGTGTACTTGACTTTGACATTTTTGGTTGTCTGATTATCAATCTACACGCAACTTTCCGTCGTCAAATAATGTCTGCTGATTTGCTGATTTGGATTGGTTGAGGGACGTTGAATTTCTTGATAAGTTTGTTAAATACAAAGAAAGGAAAACTCTAACAATCATTATATATTTAAAATAATCCACACAATTTGAAAAAAAAAGAATTACATCATATGTTCACTGCAAATTTACACTGCGCCTGTCCTGTCCATTGATCTTACAGATTTTGAACTCATCAGTTTTCTACGGTCATCTCAGTAAAAAATGAAAAAACATATATCTTTCTTGTTTAAAAACATTAATTTAATTTTTTTCAGCGTATCAATAGGCAAAAGTCAAACTATTAGCTGAATATTATGAACAAGAAAACAGGAAAACAGAGTTTTCATTATTGTTTGTCACAAACAAAGTGCGATAATTTCTACTAAATGTCAGACCCCGCGGTTTACTAATTTTCTTGTCATGATCCAATACGATGTCAATAACGTTCCCATCTGCCGAAAGTCGATGTATGTTATTTGAGTCCCTACAAGCAACGTACAGGTTACCTTCCCTGTCAGTAGTCACAGCTTTAGGTCTATTGAAGTTTTCAGGTCTACATGTAAAACGTACTTCTCCACTGAGTTTGACACAGCCTACTGTTTTATTGTAACCGTCAGTATAGTAGACACTATCCTGTGGACCCGGATGTAGGTAGTTAATGTCACCATCAGTAGGTACAGTTATTGTAGTTATTGTCTTCCCTTGTTTACTGAGGATGTAAATCTTCCCACCATCACCACCAACACAGATCTTATCACCGACAACAGCTATACCACCACACACACCAGGTACAGAATGTGTACCACCGGACTTCATTGGTTTTATGTCAACAAACTGTATTGACCCATTGACAGGTAGGGATACTACAGCTTTATCTTCACCTGGTATAATAGCAATACCCCATGGTTTACCAGATAACGTACAATCCTGTAGGTACTTACCACGGTCACTGTATACCAGTAACTTGGTACTACGGTAGTCACAGAGTAGTAGACGGTTGTCGTCTGTCACAGCAATACTGGTTAACAAGACATCATCGGTAGACTTAATATCAAATGTCATGTCAAAGTCGAACTTTGTTGGCATCTGAATTGTTGTCGGTAAAACCTGAGCTTGATTTGATTTGGATGGTTTATACTTGATCGGACATGGTGTAGACTCAATTTGTACTGACCCCAAGGATTCGATCTGGAGTTGTTGCTGTTGAGATTTTTTTAACGAAATTTTACAGGTCAACATCGATGCTATTATTTTTTGTACTTTAATATCGTAGTCGGAAATTTTCCATTTATACGAGTTTAATAAAATAAATAGCTGGTTCTCTGATCCGTGTTTTGACACAAGCTCTAATTTACTGGTAACCTCGTCCAGGGATTCCATCAGTGTAGATAATGTTTCTTTGTCAGATTGTATTTGCTTCTCGCATTTCGTCTTAGTTGATTTGAATTCAGATATCACTTTCTTTTCCAGTTCATCTAGGCGTTCCAAAAGTTTGGATTTAATTAGCGAAATATTTCTCAGGACATCTGATTCTTCATCATTTAGACTCTTTAAATTATCATTGCGGTTGCTTATAAGCGTTTCTAAAGTTCCACGTAAACTTGATACGCTACTAGATATATCTTCTAACATGAGTGATTTTCGTACTCCTTTTGAAGCGACGTCTACAGGAACACATTTTTGACATGTCCTGTGTGTTTCTGCCATACAGGAACGGCAGCATAGACAATCGTGTTCCACGCAGAAAAAATCAAGTGCCATTCCGTCGTGTTTTGTACAAGCATTTTGTACAGATAATTTTTCCTTGGGTAACGATCCAGGATCTATTAAATGATGAGAGGCGCATGCTTTGAATGAACTATGAGCATTCAGACAGACCGTACATAGGTTTTCCTCACAATCAGTACAGTATTGTATGGCCACTACGGGCGACAGTTCCTTACGTGAGCATGGATCGCAAATGGGTTTAGACGATGCCATTTTTTTCTGAAAAAAAGTTAATAAATAAATTATAATATTATAATGTAAAATGAAAATATGTACTTACAATAATGTCGTTTGGTTGTTAATGTTTAACGCCAATGTCAGGTATTTTTCTTCTATATCGTGGTGCCCAGTTTTGGATTATAATATTTTGTATTATTTTGTAATACTCTGGGAAATACTTCGTGAGAAAAACTGGTAATTAGGAGATAACTGTATTGTATTAGAAGATTTGCCGGCATCAGTTGGTGATTTGATGGTCGGAAATTGAGTTTATTGGCGACGCATAAGCGGATCCTGTAAACGGATATTTCCGACCATCAAATACCCAATTGATGCCGGCAAATTTATCTCCATTCTAATGCTACGGCAATAAAAAACTAAATTAACTGATTAAAATTTGAATTTTTTATTTGCCGCAAATAACGTCTGCGTTTGTGTTAAAATCTGACGGCATCAATCGTGGACGGCATCAATCGTGGAATTGATGCCATGAAATTATTCACGTTATGCAATCAGAATTGACGTTACATCAAGAACTGCATTAGAATCCTTGTTAGTTAGGATTCAAGTCGAGCACACCCTTCCCGCAGTGACCACAAAGTCTATTTTGACAGGCACGTAATCCATAGCAGACTACCTTGACCACTCGGCCACCGAGGCCTCGCTAAAATAATGTATCTTTATGGGCAGAATTCCAAAATATTATATGTAACGGGTGCATTAAATTTATTACTTTTAATGTAACACAAGTAGAGGATAGTACTACACATTATAGAAACCAGCAGAGTAGCACAGGTAGAGGATAGTACTACACATTATAGAAACCAGCAGAGTAGCACAAGTAGAGGATAGTACTACACATTATAGAAACCAGCAGAGTAGCACAAGTAGAGGATAGTACTACACATTATAGAAACCAGCAGAGTAACACAAGTAGAGGATAGTACTACACATTATAGAAACCAGCAGAGTAGCACAGGTAGAGGATAGTACTACACATTATAGAAACCAGCAGAGTAGCACAGGTAGAGGATAGTACTACACATTATAGAAACCAGCAGAGTAGCACAGGTAGAGGATAGTACTACACATTATAGAAACCAGCAGAGTAGCACAAGTAGAGGATAGTACTACACATTATAGAAACCAGCAGAGTAGCACAAGTAGAGGATAGTACTACACATTATAGAAACCAGCAGAGTAACACAAGTAGAGGATAGTACTACACATTATAGAAACCAGCAGAGTAGCACAGGTAGAGGATAGTACTACACATTATAGAATCCAGCAGAGTAGCACAGGTAGAGGATAGTACTACACATTATAGAAACCAGCAGAGTAGCACAGGTAGAGGATAGTACTACACATTATAGAAACCAGCAGAGTAGCACAGGTAGAGGATAGTACAACACATTATAGAAACCAGCAGAGTAGCACAGGTAGAGGATAGTACTACACATCATAGAAATCAGCAGAGTATCACAAGTGCAGGATAGTACTACACATTATAGAAATCAGCAGAGCAGCACAAGTAGAGGATAGTACTACACATTATAGAAATCAGCAGAGTAGCACAAGTGGAGGATATTACTACACATTATAGAAATCAGCTGATTAGCACAAGTAGAGGATAGTACTACATATTATAGAAACCAGCAGAGTAGCACAAGTAGAGGATAGTACTACACATTATAGAAATCGGCAGAGTAACACAAGTAGAGAATAGTACTACACATTATAGAAATCAGCAGAGTAGCACAAATAGAGGACAGTACTACACATTATAGAAATCAGCTGATTAGCACAAGTAGAGGATAGAACTACATATTATAGAAACCAGCAGAGTAGCACAAGTAGAGGATAGTACTACACATTATAGAAATCAGCAGAGCAGCACAAATAGAGGATAGTACTGCACATTATAGAAATCAGCAGAGTAGCACAAGTGGAGGATAGTACTACACATTATAGAAATCAGCTGATTAGCACAAGTAGAGGATAGTACTACATATTATAGAAACCAGCAGAGTAGCACAAGTAGAGGATAGTACTACACATTATAGAAATCGGCAGAGTAACACAAGTAGAGGATAGTACTACACATTATAGAAATCAGCAGAATAACACAAGTAGAGGATAGTACTACACATTATAGAAATAAGTAAAATCAAGTTAATCCATGTTTCTTAGTCAGTGCCATCTCTAGGATTAAGGATTGACACACACACACACAAAATTAAATTGAATTAAAGCAGTTCATCAATGTTACAATTATTTTTAAACAGCGTTTTTTGTTCACAAAAGATTAATTAAACACATTAGCAGTAATGTTGAATGTACCTAAATTAGCTTGATACATTAAAAAAACTATCAACCAGGACATTTTTCAGTTGAGAAAAAGCTATCGTTAAGTATGATTGCAGCGGTATTATTTTTAATCAAAAAGCTTGGTAATTAATGTGGTCCTACGATGCTCGACAAAGGCACGATAAGTGTCGATCTTAACTCTCCCGACTTAAACACACTTTAATCCTGACTATAGGATTTAATGGACATTGCATTAAATGTGCTGAAATTTCAACCCCTGTCTGTAATTACGGCACGTGAATAACTGTACTTGAGCCGTATGGACGTAACCACTGCGTCGGCCCATTAGACCCCTTGAGATTTATCGATTATACAATAAAATAATGACAGATTGTATATTAACGGGTTCTTGATTTTATATCGATCATGAGTCTTTCTTTCTTGATAACTGAAAAATGCATCCATTATAATCTTAAATATATATATACTGAAATGGCACCCCCCTTTTTTAGCTTTACAAAACGAAAGTAGTTTTTGTAAATACACAAATAATTGCAGTTGATAAAGGTATATGTTGTCAAAATATTTGTTTTTATGTTCAATTAGCAATGAACAATGTGAATTACAATCGATTAATGATTTTAAATCCCCAATTAAATTAATTCTTAATTTGTTTACCTGGCTTGTGTCTGAGTAAACAGTGTGTTCCAAATGTACGACAACGGGAAAACCTATTTTGACGTGTGTGAAACCCGGATGTCGTTTTGTCTCCGATAAAATTAAGTTGTGACAAAGCAGTTTATCAATTTTATTTAAATTTTATTGGAATCTCAGCAAATTATTTCTCAGTTTAATTCAAACATTAACATTATTTTAAAAAATGGCGATTGGAAGTACATGTCGTGGAATCAAATAGTGATAAAACAAACAAATAAATAAAACAAAACAAAACTAGAAAAACTTGAAGCAAATTGATACCCCCCCCCCCCCCGCTTCCCTTATGTGAATTACAAAGTCTGTCCATATTTTTCTATGGGAAACCAAATTATCGTCGGACCAAATGTAAAATATCGGGTGTATAATGACCCTATGTGACAAATATTCCATGTAAGTTTCATCAAATTCCATTCAGTATCATGGAAGGAGTTGCGCATAAGATAATGTGTAACCAACACCCCATCACTATATATACCCCTGGCATGAAGGGGGAGACAAAACAAACAAAGAGAAAACGAAAAATAAAGACCCCCCTATAGGTTAAAATACACATGTGCCTATCATTATATTTACAATAGTTTTATTCTAGATACTGCTCCGCTACAGTCACAAACCTAACGTTAACACTAAGGAGAATGCAGTAAATTCTAATTCAGACAAAATATCAAAGCAATTCTCGTTGTTATAAAACCAAAAGTGAAGTTGCTACACGTAATACAGTCACTTCAAGCTAAGTCCCATCATCTCTGGCCAAGTTTTATGATCTGGTTCCCTCTCTATTCAAGAGAAGGAGGACCAGATCGCAAGTTGGCTAGCGGAAATGGCGAATATCTAGTTCAAACTGGAATCAAAGTAACCTATTTGCTGACATGTGTAAAAAAAATACCGACTCCAATTTTATTTTTGGTCCAGTGAGCATTATTTCAGCCAGATTAGATTTTTGCGTTTTACATCCAGCGAGGAGTATTTCAGTCATATTTTATGTATGCTTGGCGCCTAGCCCGCATTATTTCAGCTTTGTGTATGCTCAATGCGAGTTCAAAGAGCATTATTCAGCTATATTAAATATTTGCTTTTACGTCAGCTATATTAAATGTTTGCTTTGTGTCCTAATAGCAGTATTTCAGCTATATTGAATAATTGCTTGACGCCAAACCAGCAGTATTTCAGCTATACTGGACGCATGCTTGACGAATAGCGAACATTATTTCAGCTATACTGGATGTTTGCTTTACGTAAAGCGAACACTATTGCAGCTATATTTGATGTATGTTTGAAGCTCATCAAGCGGTATGTCTGCTATATTGGATGTTTGAATTATGTCTAGCGAGCAGTAACAGAACTATATTACGTGTTTGGGTGACGTCAGTATTTTAGCTTAATTGGATGTTGCTTGACGTCATGCGAGCAGAAAATCTGCTATACTGGATTTTGTTTTAGCTTTATTTAATATTTTTTACGACTATCGAAAAGTTTTCTTGCTTCATTGCGTATATGCTTTACGCACATCAAGCAGCATTACGGCTATAATGGATGTCGAGCAGTATTCCAGCTATATTGGATGTTTTCTTTACGTAAAGGGAGCAGTGTCAGCTATATTGGATGTCAGCTTGACTTAGTGCGAGCAGTATTTCAACTATATTGGATGTATCCATGACGTCCAGTCAGCATGTGCCAGCTATATTGAATGTATAATTTACATTAATCGAGTAGTATGTCAGCAATATTAGATGTTTGCTTTACGTACAAATAATAGTATTTCAGCTATTTTTGGGTTATGTCAAGCGCGCAGTATTACAACTGCATTGCCTGTTTGATTTACAACCATTCAACTCATTGAATGTTTTCTTTGCGTCGAGCGATCAGAAGTCTAACTATATTTAATGTTTATTTTACCTTTATTTTATTTAAGCGAGCAGTATTTGAACTATAAAAGATGTTTTCTTTTATTATGTCGAGTTACGTTCCGTCTAGCTATAAACTGTTTAGCTATATCGTGATGTCCAGTTAAATTTGTGGAGGAAACCGGTTATCCGGTAAAAACCTTAATTTTAATTCGAGCATACCAGTCTGTGCTAGTTGTTGATTTTAAGGATTGAAATAATTTCATATTCGCAGGCAAAGTTTTGAGTCTTTCGAGAATATCACAGTATATATAAAGCCCAATGTATTTATTGATGCAAATACATGTTTTGTTGATGTTCTTGTCATTTTCATCCATTCAGCGGAAGGTATAATACACGTTTATTGGAAATGGGCAAAGTTTTTATAATTTGAACTTCGATTCTATTGACTTGCGATTGTTTTTTAGAATAGACAAACTATATACGCTGCAACTCATAAATAATTTAAATATTTGTAAACTCGTAACTTCGTTTACAAAATTCCTACTTATTGCTAAATGGAAAGTTTTGTTTCCGAATATAATAATATGTACTTGCCTTAATGCCGCTTTCAGCACAATATCAGCAATATCGAACAATGAATATTAACTGTATGGACACTATAAACAGGACTACAAAAATGGTACATCAATACCAGTAATGTTTGTTATTTGAATGGAGTTTACCGCTAATTTTCAGCATTCACAGGCTGGAGTACCCGGTGAAAACCGAGCCATTTGGCGGGAAAACTTAAAATCCTTGTGAATTAGAATTGGAGTCGAGAGCACCATGTCACTAGTAAGGCTGAAACCTTCAGTGTTGACGATACACTATAAATCTCACACCGATCAACCGACTTATATCATTTTGGTGAGAAGATGTATGACACGATGAAAAAAGATATAAACAAGTTAGAAGCGATGAAAACGTAGTTAAGTTTTTCAAATTTTTTTATGTTTTAAATTTACTGTAGTGAATAAAATATATTAAAGCACGATTTAACATAGATTTGGCAATAGATATATTCAGTTCTTTAAGCTCTTGCTTTTATTTTTGTCCACCTTATCTTATAAAATAAACGAAAAAATGCAGATATAGTTATTAAAATGCTAAAATGACCTTTTATGATATAATTTTATTTCAAATCGGCCGTTTAAATATAAAGAATATTCCTTTGGCTTTCGCTTGATGCCAAAAATGTATCTTTAACATAATGCATTAACAATATTAATTTTATTTTAATTGCACTGTAAGAGAAATTACGATACGATGTAAATCAGTTCAATGATATGATTAAAACAAGAAATATGACTTTGTATAAGCTATTAAATTCTGCTAGCCGATTGAATAAGTATGCACTTTAAGAGTTCGTAACGTAATAATATATGTAATTTTTTATTTTCTTGTCAATATCAAGCATGAAGATGAGGATGGGGAAAATTAATTTTGATTACTGTGCATAAAATATGAAATGAACAAATTGCGACACACAATAACATTTGCAGAAAAGCTTTCAAACTATCTTTGTATTTGTATGCAACTCTTATTTTATTATGTATACCAAACGAAGATAAATGGGAGACATATTGTTTTTGTCTGGTAATTTACATCATCTTCATTTTTCTTTTCTTCTCTGATATTTTCAGCCAAATTTATTTGACACTGCAAATCGCATACTAATACATGTTTAGGATATGTAAGATAGCTTTATCTAGTGTTACATAACACTTTTCATTTTTATGAGGTTTATATTGGGTTTTTGGTAAAAGAGGTAAAAGAAGGTCGACATATTGTTGTGTGTTCGTCCGTGCAGCCATTACAAATCTTGTCCGGGATATAACTTTTTTTAGGTAGGCTTTTCGATATTTGGCATGTGGGTAGATTATAACTTATCGATGTTTCGCATGCCATAGGTGTTGATATTTAATTTAAAATTTGACCCCCAAGGTCACATCATTGCCTTTTGAGTGACTGCTTCGTGTCCGGGATATTTAACTTCGAAATTTGACCCCCCCCCCCCCACCCAGGATAACATCAATGCCTTTTTAGTCATTGCTTCGCGCCCGGTATAACTTTTAAAATAATTGTTTGACTGTTTGTTTGTTTGTATGATTGGTTTTTAATGCCTTTCAGCAATTTATCAGCTGTATGATGTCTTTAATGGGAGTGGAAGCCTGAGTACCCAGAGAAGACCCCGACCTTCGCTGATATAGGCTAAGCTTTTCATATATGCCATGTGGGTAGATAAATACTAGACAATGTGTCTCCTATCATCGTTGTAGACCTTAGACTTTGAACTTTGACAAGTCGATTCGCATTTTGTTTTGATTGACAATAAGTACCAAGGTTTTAAATCGTATATAATCCATTAGTATAAACAATAAAATGAAATATCCAACCAGTACGATAAACGAAAGACGAGAAACGTTTGACGAAATTGTTCAATACGATAAGCTGCAAGCAGAAAGTAGAGGGTCGACAGTGAGATTCGTGCAGAACTTACTGCCTATTAGTACGAATAGCCAAATATCGAACCTTTCCAATTTTCAGAAGGGGTTAAATGTTAAACTAAAATCATTGTAATGCACATCGGCCAACAAGAAGTAGGGTTCTGTCGGATAACAGCCTATAACGTACTATTCGTTTGCACAAATCCCCATATCAATCAGCAAACTATTTTGATTGAAGAAAACCCAAAAGAGTGACAAAATAAATGTCGACGTTCGTACTTTCTGCAAAACTGAATTTTTATGTCACCGTCTAAAGGCGAAGGTGTCCTTCGCATTTGGGGCGTTGACATAAAAATAAAGACAATATTATATGACATCGTTAAAGGCAGGGTGTTTTGATTTGTGTTTGTTTGATTGTTTATCATTATTTATTTTTCATTTATTAGAATTAACAATGAAAGAAAACGGGTAATTAATCCATAAATATAAATAACTGTAATAAAACGGTGTACATTTGTGTATGTATTCTCTAACCAGTTTGGTAGATTATTTTCTGTGTGTCTACAGGGGTAATACGCGATGAAAATTGTGTATAATTCGGTCAATGAAGGTTAATCTCGCGGTCTGTTTGAATGATATAATATTGTCCTTAGTAACTACATGTCTTACACGTTTCATTTCCGTTTTTATGTAAATGATTACTGTGGAATTCTCAAAATATTTGCAACCGCTAATGTTAAAAATTATTAGACATAGGCAGTATTCGTGTTACAGTTATATATGATGTATTAATTCTTGAGATTTAACTCTCATTTTACGCTAATTAACCTTAAATTTCTCGCTCTTCGTCTTTATTATAAATTGAAGCTGGACTAGTATATAGGTTCCTGATTGTAGGCAGCACATTTGATAATGTTTGCCTAAATTCATACCTTATAATTTGTAAAAAAAGTTTGACATCAATATATTGACCTACCAAGTAGATGGATCCGTTATATACTATTTAATGTCGACATAGTAGGAAATATTTGTACAAGTAGGAAATATTTGTACAAAATCTTGTTCGTTATGTGTTATTTGTTGATAGGTGAGAACTCATATGTAGAGCGTTATCGACATATAACACTGATTTTCGCTTAAGCCCTGCTCTGGGATTGTCTAAATGAGAGCATTTACTCTATGTTTAATTCCTCACTGACTATGGTTTTAAGATGAATTACAAAGCTGCTCCGCTTCTTGTTACCTTTCTCCATGTCTAGTGATTTGTGTCAAGAATGTATACATAATAGTCCTATTGTATTAACAATTGTAGACTTTTTGTATAATATTCAATGATATACAGACATTAGTTGTAAAATGTTATTGAAATGCCCCATGTGGAAGTATAAAACTAATCACTTAAGAAATACGTGGCTGTTTTCAATCGTGTCAAGGAACTTTTATTCATCGTGTCATTATAAAAAAATGAACTGATTTTTTCCGTATCATTTTTTCAGCAAATGCGTAAAGAAAAATGATTCAAACTCCTAATAAATTGCAATTGAAAGAATCATTTTGAGGTCAGAAAAAACGTTGGATATATATCCTTTTGAACAAAAACACTGGATACAGAAATATATTGTGCAGAAGCGTAAATTTTGCATTTATTTGTTCAAATTTGTGATGCCAGTACCTTTGAAACCTATTTTCAGATAACAAATGAAAACATTAGTTAAAACGATTGAATATGTTAATGGACAAATATATGCCAAATAATTTTTTACTACACTATATTTGATACAGTGAGTTTTAAACGTAGCGATTTGGAAAAAGTCATCTGTATACGTATAGGTCTTAACTTGTTTATATCTTTTTTCATCGTGTCATACATCTTCTCACCAAAATGATATAAGTCGGTTGATCGGTGTGAATCTTAACTATTCAGCCACCGAGGCTCTACATGTACCATAACCATGTTGTATGTAGAAATGAAAGTCAGAATGTCTGCTAAAATACTGTTATATTATATGTTTACTACATATTTACTACAATGCTAGAAGTAGAACATTTTTACGTTTTTATAAATTAGAAAATTCTAAATCCTACATCTGACACTAATAATTTCCTGCGCTTAGATATATTGACTAATCGGGTGTGATCATGTGACATCTACTACATATAAAACATTAACACACTTTTGGCCGATCGCAATTTTATTAAAGTATTCGTTGCCTCTGTCATGTTAATTATAACAAATGTACCATATGATTGTTTAGTGTACAAGAACATTTTCTCACCGTACTGTATATGTTATATTGCCCTGCGCCATTTTTGCAATATAAAGTGAAATAAATATTAATTGAATTATCAATTATTAAATAAAGAGAAATTACAGCATATTGTTACATTCTACATTACATTTTACATACATGTACATTACACCAGTTTTCCTACATTACATTTTACATACATGTACATTACACCAGTTTTCCTACATTACATTTTACATACATGTACATTACACCAGTTTTCCTACATTACATTTTACATACATGTACATTACACCAGTTTACCTACCACAGTTCGGGGGTTGTCTCCGGGTACTCCGGCTTTCTCCCCCAATAAAAAATGGACGCCATGATATAGCTGAAAAATTGCTGAAAGTGGCGTTAAACACCATCAAACAAACAAACAAAACATTCTGAAATTTGCACTGTTAAACTTTATCTATCTTTCTTTTCCAAGGAATTATTCAATTTAGATTTTTTATGTTTGCCGAAATAGATTGACGTCATTCTGAGCAATTGTTCATATATTCCATGGCATTATGTTCTTTTTTAGGGTGAACAGTAAGCACCAAGCGAAAAACATCTTCTTTGTTCAGGAATCTTTGTTTATATAAAGATGGTATCGAGCAAATATGTATTACTAAATTATCTTTAAAATGTAGACCAGAAAGAACATCATAATAAAATTTAAAAGTAAACGCAACATAATTAAATTATAAAAAATGACTGCAATTAAACATGGAAATAAACGTTTGAGGCATTATGACGTATTTCAGTAGCAAGATATATCACAACTATTATAGAAAGTTGTAGCGGTTATAAAGGCATGCCCTTCAGTCGGTGAGAATGATTATACAAAGATTGTGTGTGTATTGTTATTTACTATTGGTAAATACACAACTTTTAGCACGAAATAAGTTTTGTGTGGAGTCGAGCACACCCTGTCTGCAGTCCTCGGATATCAAAGGCCACTACAGCTGCATATATATGCGTATGAATATAAATAATAAAAGCAGATTGTTTCTGTAAAGACAAAGAGAAATTTTATGAAAATTATACATCTAAGGCTTTAGAAAGAGACAAGTTCGTATATGAATGGAAACTATGAGGCAAGATATTTCCACCGAGCATTATTGGTCAAAATTGGATTCAGTCATAATGATGGAGAAGTGCAATCTATCCATCAAACCACCTAAGGAATTCTTGTCAAATGCAAAATTGTTTATAACTATTGAAGTGATCACATGAATTCATCATAAATACTACTGGCCATAATTACTAGAAATATTGGAAAAAGTCATTACGGCATGCAACGTGCGCGCGCTAATATACAATTTTGTACATCTCAATTATGTCCTTCTTATAGAAAAAAAACCATTTTGTTTCGTCTTATTACATACATACATACATGTACGCACAACCGTCACTAAATGTTATCCCTAATTAACAGTACGAGCTATAACGCGCCGTATTACATATATATGGCATACATGTACACATAACCGGCATTATATGTTATCCTTAATTAACAGCACTAGCTATAACGCGCCGTATTACATACATACGGCATACATGTACACATAACCGGCATTAGATGTTATCCTTAATTAACAGCTCGAGCTATAACGCGCAGTATTACATACATACGGCATACATGTACACATAACCGGCATTAGATGTCATCCTTATTAACAGCTCGAGCTATAACGCGCCGTATTACATACATACGGCATACATGTACAAATAACCGACATTAGATGTTATCCTTAATTAACAGCACTAGCTATAACGCGCCGTATTACATACATACGGCATACATGTACACATAACCGGCATTAGATGTTATCCTTAATTAACAGCTCGAGCTATAACGCGCCGTATTACATACATACGGCATACATGTACACATAACCGGCATTAGATGTTATTCTTAATTAACAGCACTAGCTATAACGCGCCGTATTACATACATACGGCATACATGTACACATAACCGGCATTAGATGTTATCCTTAATTAACAGCACTAGCTATAACGCGCCGTATTACATACATACGGCATACATGTACACATAACCGGCATTATATATTATCCTTAATTAACAGCACTAGCTATAACGCGCCCTAGTACATACATACGGCATACATGTACACATAACCGGCATTAAGTGTTATCCTTAATTAACATCACTAGCTATAACGCGCCGTATTACATACATATGGCATACATGTACACATAACCGGCATTAGATGTTATCCTTAATTAACAGCACTAGCTATAACGCGCCGTATTACATACATATGGCATACATGTACACATAACCGACATTAGATGTTATCCTTAATTAACAGCACTAGCTATAACGCGCCGTATTACATACATATGGCATACATGTACACATAACCGGCATTAGATGTTATCCTTAATTAACAGAACTAGCTGTAACGCGCCGTATTACATACATACGGCATACATGTACACATAACCGGCATTAGATGTTATCCTTAATTAACAGCACTAGCTGTAACGCGCCGTATTACATACATATGGCATACATGTACACATAACCGGCATTAGATGTTATCCTTAATTAACAGCACTAGCTATAACCCGCCGTATTACATACATATGGCAGACATGTACACATAACCGACATTAGATGTTATCCTTAATTAACAGCACGAGCTTTAACGCGCCCTAGTACATACATATGGCATACATGTACACATAACCGGCAATATATGTTATCCTTAATTAACAGCACGAGCTTTAACGCGCCCTAGTACATACATATGGCATACATGTACACATAACCGGCATTATATGTTATTCTTAATTAACAGCACGAGCCTTAACGCGCCCTAGTACATACATATGGCATACAAGTACACATAACCGGCATTATATGTTATCCTTAATTAACAGCACGAGCTTTAACGCGCCCTAGTACATACATATGGCATACATGTACACATAACCGGCATTATATGTTATCCTTAATTAACAGCACTAGCTGTAACGCGCCGTATTACATACATATGGCATACATGTACACATAACCCGCATTAGATGTTATCCTTAATTAACAGTACTAGCTATAACGCGCCGTGTTACATACATATGGAATACATGTACACATAACCGGCATTTGATGTTATCCTTAATTAACAGCACTAGCTTAACGCGCCGTATTACATACATACGGCATACATCTACACATAACCGGCATTAGATGTTATCCTTAATTAACAGCACTAGCTATAACGCGCCGTATTACATACATATGGCATACATGTACACATAACCGGCATTAGATGTTATCCTTAATTAACAGTACGAACTTTAACGCGCCCTAGTACATACATATGGCATACATGTACACATAACCGGCATTAGATGTTATCCTTAATTAACAGTACAAGCTATAACGCGCCGTATTACATACATACGGCATACATGTACACATAACCGGCATAATATGTTATCCTTAATTAACAGCACTAGCGGTAACGCGCCGTATTACATACATACGGCATACATGTACACATAACCGGCATTAGATGTTATCCTTAATTAACAGCACTAGCCTTAACGCGCCGTATTACATACATACGGCATACATGTACATATAACCGGCATTATATGTTATCCTTAATTAACAGCACTAGCTATAACGCGCCGTATTACATACATACGGCATACATGTACACATAACCGGCATTAGATGTTATCCTTAATTAACAGCTCGAGCTTTAACGCGCCGTATTACATACATACGGCATACATGTACACATAACCGGCATAATATGTTATCCTTAATTAACAGCTCGAGCTTTAACGCGCCGTATTACATACATATGGCATACATGTACACATAACCGCCATTATATTTTATCCTTAATTAACAGCTCGAGCTTTAACGCGCCGTATTACATACACACGGCATACATGTACACATAACCGGCATTAGATGTTATCCTTAATTAACAGCACTAGCTATAACGCGCCGTATTACATACATATGGCATACATGTAAACATAACCGGCATTAGATGTTATCCTTAATTAACAGCACTAGCTATAACGCGCCGTATTACATACATATGGCATACATGTACACATAACCGGCATTAGATGTTATCCTTAATTAACAGCACTAGCTATAACGCGCCGTATTACATACATATGGCATACATGTACACATAACCGGCATTATATTTTACCCTGAATTAACAGCTCGAGCTTTAACGCGCCGAATTACATACATACGGCATACATGTACACATAACCGACATTAGATGTTATCCTTAATTAACAGCACTAGCTATAACGCGCCGTATTACATACATATGGCATACATGTACACATAACCGGTATTATATGTTATCCTTAATTAACAGCTCGAGCTTTAACGCGCCGTATTACATACATACGGCATACATGTACACATAACCGGCATTAGATGTTATCCTTAATTAACAGCTCGAGCTATAACGCGCCGTATTACATACATACGGCATACATGTACACATAACCGGCATTATATGTTATCCTTAATTAACAGCACTAGCTATAACGCGCCGTATTACATACATACGGCATACATGTACACATAACCGGCATTAGATGTTATCCTTAATTAACAGCTCGAGCTATAACGCGCCGTATTACATACACATGGCATACATGTACACATAACCGGCATTAGATGTTATCCTTAATTAATAGCACTAGCTATAACGCGCCGTATTACATACATATGGCATACATGTACACATAACCGGCATTAGATGTTATCCTTAATTAACAGCACTAGCTATAACGCGCCGTATTACATACATATGGCATACATGTACACATAACCGGCATTATATGTTATCCTTAATTAACAGCACTAGCTATAACGCGCCGTATTACATACATATGGCATACATGTACACATAACCGGTATAATATGTTATCCTTAATTAACAGCACTAGCTATAACGCGCCGTATTACATACATATGGCATACATGTACACATAACCGGCATTAGATGTTATCCTTTATTAACATCACTAGCTATAACGCGCCGTATTACATACATATAGCATACATGTACACATAACCGGTATAATATGTTATCCTTAATTAACAGCACTAGCTATAACGCGCCGTATTACATACATATGGCATACATGTACACATAACCGGCATAATATGTTATCCTTAATTAACAGCACTAGCTATAACGCGCCGTATTACATACATATGGCATACATGTACACATAACCGGCATTATATGTTATCCTTAATTAACAGCACTAGCTATAACGCGCCGTATTACATACATATGGCATACATGTACACATAACCGGCATTAGATGTTATCCTTAATTAACAGTACAAGCTATAACGCGCCGTATTACATACATATGGCATACATGTACACATAACCGGCATTATATGTTATCCTTAATTAACAGCACTAGCTATAACGCGCCGTATTACATACATATGGCATACATGTACACATAACCGGCATAATATGTTATCCTTAATTAACAGCACTAGCTATAACGCGCCGTATTACATACATATGGCATACATGTACACATAACCGGCATTATATGTTATCCTTAATTAACAGCACTAGCTATAACGCGCCGTATTACATACATATGGCATACATGTACCCATAACCGGCATTATATATTATCCTTAATTAACACTACGAGCTATAACGCGCCGTATTACATACATACGGCATACATGTACACATAACCGGCATTAGATGTTATCCTTTATTAACAGCACTAGCTATAACGCGCCGTATTACATACATATGGCATACATGTACACATAACCGGCATAATATGTTATCCCTAATTAACAGCACTAGCTATAACGCGCCGTATTACATACATATGGCATACATGTACACATAACCGGCATAATATGTTATCCTTAATTAACAGCACTAGCTATAACGCGCCGTATTACATACATATGGCATACATGTACACATAACCGGCATTAGATGTTATCCTTAATTAACAGCACTAGCTGTAACGCGCCGTATTACATACATATGGCATACATGTACACATAACCGGCATTAGATGTTATCCTTAATTAACAGCACTAGCTATAACGCGCCCTAGTACATACATATGGCATACATGTACACATAACCGGCATTATATGTTATCCTTAATTAACAGCACGAGCTATAACGCGTCGTATTACATACATATGGCATACATGTACACATAACCGGCATTAGATGTTATCCTTAATTAACAGCACGAGCTATAACGCGCCGTATTACATACATATGGCATGCATGTACACATAACCGGCATTAGATGTTATCCCTAATTAACAGCACTAGCTATAACGCGCCGTATTACATACACATGGCATACATGTACACATAACCGGCATTAGATGTTATCCTTAATTAACAGCACTAGCTATAACGCGCCGTATTACATACATACGGCATACATGTACACATAACCGGCATTATATATTATCCTTAATTAACAGCTCGAGCTTTAACGCGCCGTATTACATACATACGGCATACATGTACACATAACCGGCATTAGATGTTATCCTTAATTAACATCTCGAGCTTTAACGCGCCGTATTACATACATACCATACAGCATACATGTACAGATAACCGGCATTAGATGTTATCCTTAATTAACAGCACTAGCTATAACGCGCCGTATTACATACATATGGCATACATGTACACATAACCGGCATTATATTTTATCCTTTATTAACAGCTCGAGCTTTAACGCGCCGTATTACATACATATGGCATACATGTACACATAACCGGCATTAGATGTTATCCTTAATTAATAGCACTAGCTATAACGCGCCGTATTACATACATATGGCATACATGTACACATAACCGGCACTAGATGTTATCCTTAATTAACAGCACTAGCTATAACGCGCCGTATTACATACATATGGCATACATGTACACATAACCGGCATTATATGTTATCCTTAATTAACAGCACTAGCTATAACGCGCCGTATTACATACATATGACATACATGTACACATAACCGGCATTAGATGTTATCCTTAATTAACAGCACTAGATGTAACGCGCCGTATTACATACATATGGCATACATGTACACATAACCGGCATTAGATGTTATCCTTAATTAACAGCACTAGCTATAACGCGCCCTAGTACATACATATGGCATACATGTACACATAACCGGCATTATATGTTATCCTTAATTAACAGCACGAGCTATAACGCGTCGTATTACATACATATGGCATACATGTACACATAACCGGCATTAGATGTTATCCTTAATTAACAGCACGAGCTATAACGCGCCGTATTACATACATATGGCATGCATGTACACATAACCGGCATTTGACGTTATCCCTAATTAACAGCACTAGCTATAACGCGCCGTATTACATACACATGGCATACATGTACACATAACCGGCATTAGATGTTATCCTTAATTAACAGCACTAGCTATAACGCGCCGTATTACATACATACGGCATACATGTACACATAACCGGCATTATATATTATCCTTAATTAACAGCTCGAGCTTTAACGCGCCGTATTACATACATATGGCATACATGTACACATAACCGGCATTAGATGTTATCCTTAATTAACATCTCGAGCTTTAACGCGCCGTATTACATACATACCTTACAGCATACATGTACACATTACCGGCATTAGATGTTATCCTTAATTAACAGCACTAGCTATAACGCGCCGTATTACATACATATGGCATACATGTACACATAACCGGCATTATATTTTATCCTTAATTAACAGCTCGAGCTTTAACACGCCGTATTACATACATATGGCATACATGTACACATAACCGGCATTAGATGTTATCCTTAATTAACAGCACTAGCTTTAACGCGCCGTATTACATACATATGGCATACATGTACACATAACCGGCATTAGATGTTATCCTTAATTAACAGCTCGAACTTTAACGCGCCGTATTACATACATATGGCATACATGTACACATAACCGGCATTATATTTTATCCTTAATTAACAGCTCGAGCTTTAACGCGCCGTATTACATACATATGGCATACATGTACACATAACCGGCATTAGATGTTATCCTTAATTAACAGCTCGAGCTTTAACGCGCCGTATTACATACATATGGCATACGTGTACACATAACCGGCATTAGATTTTATCCTTAATTAACAGCTCGAGCTTTAACGCGCCGTATTACATACATATGGCATACATGTACACATAACCGGCATTAGATGTTATCCTTAATTAACAGCACTAGCTATAACGCGCCGTATTACATACATATGGCATACATGTACACATAACCGGCATTATATGTTATCCTTAATTAACAGCACTAGCTATAACGCGCCGTATTACATACATACGGCATAGATGTACACATAACCGGCATTATATGTTATCCTTAATTAACAGCACTAGCTATAACGCGCCGTATTACATACATATGGCATACATGTACACATAACCGGCATTAGATGTTATCCTTAATTAACAACACTAGCTATAACGCGCCGTATTACATACATATTGCATACATGTACACATAACCGGCATTAGATGTTATCCTTAATTAACAGCACTAGCTATAACGCGCCGTATTACATACATATTGCATACATGTACACATAACCGGCATTAGATGTTATCCTTAATTAACAGCACTAGCTATAACGCGCCGTATTACATACATATTGCATACATGTACACATAACCGGCATTATATGTTATCCTTAATTAACAGCACTAGATGTAACGCGCCGTATTACATACATATGGCATACATGTACACATAACCGGCATTATATGTTATCCTTAATTAACAGCACGGGATATATTTAGATATTTGTTTTGTGATTTGAACAACAAACATTTATGTAGCATTTATAGATATTGTACATGTAGTAAGCATAGATCGAAACTATGCAGTATATATTAATGTGTTGACTGGACATATCAACAAGATAAGGATAAGCCATAGAAGAGGCGAGGACGAGTTTCCTTCTGAGTCCTTTTTATTGTTTTTGTCAAGTCACCACACAAGTTTATAAAACGTTTATCCTGTAAACCAAAACGAGCACACCCTGTCGACAGTAAAAACGAACCTCTCTGTTGACAGGCATGTAATCAATGGTAGATAAGTTTGCAATTTTTTTATTTCGACTTAAACGACTTCAAAAATGTGGACCTATACATGTATCGGATATATAGCATTTGTATTATGAAGATATTACTTCTTATCTATAGCGTTGAAATGAATTTCAGCGAAATCAAACGTGATATCAAATTGTGACGTCAGAGTTTCTAATTATTGGGCATTGGCTGTATATCACATATAAAAGATTGTAGATACATTGTATTACAAAAATTGTGGTACGACGTCGAAAAATTAAAAACTTCTAGAGTGTAGCAAACAATCGGCAGGTCATGAAATCATTATCAATCAAGGTTGGTCGAGCACATACTGTCCGCAGTAAGACTTGAATCTATGTCTTGACATTCACGTGATCAGTAGTAGATAATTAGCAACCGTAGCCAATAAGCCACCCACCAAGGACATGGACATGATGTAGATAGCTATAACAAAATAAGAACAAAATGTTTGTATAATAGTACATGGTGTGTCTAGTCAGGGGTTGTTTTCTCGAATACGAAAAAGTTAAGGCGTGGTTTTATTAGAACTATGTCTTTTTTTCCTGTCAAAGTTCAGTGTATGTTACCATGTTAACCGGCTCTCCCTTTTGTATTACATGATGTTGTAATATAGCTAAAATATTGCTGAACATAAACATATTTTGAACATACAATATTGCCAAATATAAAATTACGTTCAAAGCACCGATAGCCGGGCTCGACAGTTAGACAGCCGAGCTATAGCTTTCTGTTTTTCAATATGTATTTATAATTAAAAACCTAAAACTGAAAAATAATCTCATTATATATATGTATATTTTTTATTTTATGCGTGTACGGTATAAGTTTTGTCATTTTTAAACTCGTGGAAAGAAATGGTACATACACAAAGTGATAGTGTAACATTTTTAAAGATCAGTGAAACGTTCTAAGTAATTAAAATAATTTAAATAGTAAATACACCGGTTAACTATCATAAACATTATTAATAATTGCGAATTCAATCTTGGAATTCTAAAATATTTAACTAATTATATTTGATAGTGTTCGGGCTCAACTGAAAACTGGTCGAACTAGGCTAGCTATCAAGTGTAAAGGAATATGCATGTAGGTTCCCTATCGAGCTACAGCAGCTGTTGCTGTAAAGTGCTTGAGATTGCCGGTTTTTGTTCAACTTTGGACGATGCGGTGTTGAATATAATATAATTTTTCCCGATTATTGACATGTAAACAACTTCAAATCTGAACTGAATAATATATTTATAATAAAAAGCAAAATGGATTTTACTTCTATAAATGTTAAGCAATGCAAACTGAGAATTTTGTCAATGTTCTCCCGACAGTTACATAGAATTTAGCCATGTTCACAGACTGTTACATAGAATTGAATTTGGCCATTTTCTTCCGACAGTTACATAGAATTTAACCATGTTCTTCTGACAATTACATAAAATTTGGCCATGTTCTCCCGACAGTTACACAGAATTTAGCCATGTTCTCTGACAGTTACATAGAATTTGATTATATTCTCCCAACAGTTACATAGAATTTGGTCATGTTCTCCCAACAGTTACACAGAACTTAGCCATGTTCTCCCAACAGTTACATAGAATTTAGCCATGTTCCCCCAACAGTTACATAGAATTTAGCCATGTTCTCCCGACAGTTACATAGAATTTAGCCATGTTCTCCCGACAGTTACATAGAATTTAGCCATGTTCTCCCGACAGTTATATAGAATTAGGACATGTTCTCCCGACAATTACATATATCTGTGTTTATTTACTCCTTTAAAACTTCAATCAATATGCCTATACTGATTTATAGTCTTCCGAAATCCGATATTTGTGTAAATGTGTCTGAAAGCAATATGGGTATAAAACGAGATATTTGTAGGAATTAAACTCTATTTGACAGACTGATAGGATGATCTAATTTTCCAAATGATCATTTCAATTACCCATCAGATATGCATTCCGAAAATCATGTCAATTTTTTTCCCAAAAAGTTGATGTTTTCCAGTTTTTATTTGGGGCATGATGCGGTAGTACCCGGAGAAGACCATTTTCTCTCTGTGACTTGCAGTAGAGAAAGAAACGTTAAACATATAACAGAAATCCCAAATATAATGTAAATTTTCCAGATAAATGAATTCCGACTTCGAGAAGAGCACAAATGTGTGTGTTTTGTTGACATAGTGAAACCTTCTTCATAAAAGAGAGATATTTCAATAATACTTTCAGTTTGTAATTGAGATGTAAGTCAGTAAACTAACGCTCTTTTAATAAAAATAATTACTTAAGCTACAGTTTATTTAGACGCAAGTTGACACAATGTTCAATTTCATTTCACACATATAATTAAATAGATTGATGAAACCAAAACGACGGAAAGTTGAAATGGGCATGTTCTTAATCTGATGTTACGTGTAGAAATAACGTTTAGAATGCAGCTGTGTAGTTGTTAGATATTACTTCGTAACTGACTTAGACATCAAAATTTAAAGAGCAGGATCCAGAAATCTGGAAAGGGTTCTCAACATTTTTGTTTGTTGTTTGTTTTAATGTTGTTTTAACGCCGATTTCAGCAATTTTTCAGCGATATCATGGACTCCAGTTTTTATTGCGATTGATTGATCGATTAATGGTGTTTAACGCCCGAGCAGCAGTATTTCAGCTATATTCAGGCGATACGTTTTTATTGCGGGAGGAAGGCGGAGTTCCAGGAGAAAACTCCCAACATTCGTCGGGAAAACTGGCAATCCTTGTCCATTAAGTTTGGAGTCGAGTGCACCCTGCCCGCAGTGTGACTCGAACCCGCAACCTCAGTGTTGACAGACCACATGATCAATAGTAGACGAACTTCCTTAACCACTAGGCCACCGAGCCCCCCCCCCCCTCCCACATCATGTTTGATCTAAAACAGTGGAAATAATATATAATGACATCTCCATAACAAAACAATATAATGGTTACATGTTTCAGCATCAACATTTTAATACTGTTTAAAAAATTAACCCACTGGGAAATGTTAAACTGTCTATAATTATTACCTAACGCCGATCATTATAGTTTTACAATAGACACTGTAAAACGAGCGGTTAAAATGAAAAAAAACGGTTACATTATTGATCGTGCAGCCAACCTTTACAATAAATCAAGATAGATTTCAGAGATTTCAATATTAAATTGTTCGTTTATTGGGAGTTAAGTAGGTGTTACAATCCATTCACACTTGCTTTGTTTTAACAGAGATCATTGTTCGATGTATTTATTTTAAAAAGTTGACAAGGAGTAACGTTTAATTGAACACATGAAACTAAAACAAATATTGAAAACAAGCAGCGATTGAAAATTTGAATGGGAGGTCTCGTGCTGAAAGAGTGTTTTGCTTTCGATATGTAAAATAACCCAAACGAACAGATCGAAAGAGTGCTTTCATTTAGACGACTAGTCAGATGTCAGATAATATTTCGTAACTGATTGACGTATACATCAATGTTAAAAGAGGCGGATCGCTGAATCTAAAAAGAAGCCAAAAGTTCTTCGATTTAAAAAGTGCACCTGATATAGATTTACAATCTCAAAATGAAGAGAATAAATGAAAGGTAATTCAGCCTTGGGGTTGTTTTACCGTAAATACAATTTATATAACAGACTTAGCACTCTATTAATTGCTGACTGCACGTATAGTTAAAATATCAAATGTCTACAAAACTACAAATTAGGAAATCTCCTAGATAATATAGCTAATGAATTTCAGCAATAGACAAATGATCAAGTCCTCATATGACAGGAACCCAATGTCATAAAACCTTTTTGAGTATATATTTTTTGATTGATTGAGATTAAGAAAAAAGAAATTCTTAGAAAAGAATTTTTATAGCGCACAGGCCTAGTTCCAGTCTAACATGCAAGACAGGATAAATAATCAAAAACTAAACTGCGGAAACCAGTCTTACCTCAAGGATAACAGACAAACAATACTGTGTCTTGATTTGCTGCTAAATCTAGAGATAGCTGCCGATTGGCCAACCAATAAACATAGCTTAGTTATTACGGGGCGGTAGCGTTCATAATAGGCCGACTGCCTTTCGAGAAATGAAAATCTGAAATTAAAAAACGTGTTTCTTTTCTTTATGGACACGTAAATCATGTCTCTAACGCATGTGGTTGTGAGGCTCAATGGGGGAGATCAGTTTATTTAGCATTTGAAATGCACAACTGTTTGTTTCTGAATGTGGCTTATATTAATTGAAACATAAACTAATTATGGTTTTACAAATGGGTCAACACGGGATCAAATTTTTGTTCAATCGAGATGTAGGTTGGGCTATCATTGTCAATTAGCATTGGAGTGAGTTGATCGCACCTGTGGCACCACGAAGTCAGACTCAAGGTCGCGACCTCAGTGTTTAAACGCATGCGATCAATATTAGGTGACAAACTACCTTAACAATACGCCCACCTATTGTTTTTTAGATTAAACGCATTTTATTTGAAATCTTACAAGTGTATATACATGTAACATATCACAATACAAAGTATAACACAAATGGATTTGGAAACAAGCTGAAACAGCTTATATTAATGCATTCCCAATTAAATATATATCACATAAAGTAAAAGCTCATTACAGTTATTTGCACGTTGTGATTGCAACATACATTAGTTATAAAAAATCATAAGGTATTACAGACCTGCTATACATAATGTGGAAGAAAAACATAGAATAATAAACAGTCTTTTGTTCAGAGAACAAATGTGAGGTCTTTCCCTGCATTTTGTTAGTGTTATGTCTAGGTATATGGTTGCAAATGACTTTACGGTCAGTTGCTATGGTTTTAATGTACAAAATGTACAAAGTGGTCACAAGTCAGAAAATGCATGGTTGCTAAGGACTTTTTCGATTGCTATGGACAAAATGTCACTTCCTAAAATATCACATTTGAATTCAGTTAGTGATCCCGATTCAGTTTCCCATATATGTTTTTTTAAAGAATGACACGTAAACCGTACAACATATCAGCAGACACGTAAACTGTACAACATATAAGCAGACAATACAAGGGGAAAGCAGACAATACGAAGGGCTTGACATATCTGTCAATAAATCTATAAAAACTGTTTACGGTGTCGGCCATTTTGAAAATGGCTGCCCATAACCATTCGACTTTGGTCTTAAATCGAAGGGCTTGACATATCTATAATTAAAAACTATATGTTTGCTATATAATCTGTAACGGTTTAAAAGTTATTGATAAATAAAGCAGTTTACGATATGTTTTTTGCCGCCATTTTGAAATCACTCAACCGAATCATGTACTTCTCTGGATCAAATTAGAGGTCTTTAATTTACTCTTTCAAAGTAACCATGTGTTTCATTCCTCATTTGTAACGTTTCAAGAGAAATAACTCAAAAACGACAAGTTTTACGCTTTCCTACCTCAAAACATTTTTTGTAGATTTCGATATAACAAACACTTTCCCCTTGTATTGTCTGCTTATATGTTGTACGGTTTACGTGTTATTCTATAAAAAAAATGTTTACGGTGTCGGCCATTTTGAAAATGGCTGCCTGTTTACCATTCGACTTTGGTCTTAAATCAAAGGGCTTGTTAAGACGTCACAAAAAAACCATATGTTTACTTAATTATCTCTGACGGTTTGAAAGTTATAAGCCAAAAACTGATTAGGCGAAACATGTCAAGGGTCATAACGGTTTGTCGCACAGTTTTCGACCTTTATATCAAATGTAGATCTCAATCAGAGGAACAGTTTTCTGATATATTGTCTGCTTAAATTTTTTTAAATGGTTTTTGAGTTATATTGAAAATGATGGAAACAAATTGATCCCGGATATGTAGTTATGACCCTCATATCTACTTGGAAACGACGTTTTGTGGAAATCAAACTTTGACTTTTTGGACAAACTTCGGGAAGTTGATCGAAAAAAAATTTTTGCGTGATTAATCATTGTCAGGAGTCAGGAGACAATTTCCATGCCTAAGAATTTTGATATCGCTTACGGTTTATGAGTTAAATTGAATACAAGTGTTTGGGGAGATAACTCCATTTCTTAAAAATAGATTGGTTTCGCAGGGTGACTCGGGTCGAGCCCAGGTAGTGTCGGTTAAGCTTGCCAAGTTTCGAAGCGATAGGTCAAAACACTTTTTTGCCATCTGCGGCAGAAAAAATAATAACCATAAGAAATACCAAAAGGTCTTTTCAGTGTAGTGTGACAGACCTTAATGAAAACATTAATAGTACAGGAAAACAAAAACATTAGGATGTTGGATGAAATGTATGAAACTTTAAAATTATTTTCTAGACAAGTGACAAATCGTTTGCTTTTTAAAATAAACTTCTTGACTTTTAAAAAAGATTTATTTATTCTGGATTGTATTAAGTAAATTTGATCCGAAAAGTAAAAGGTGGGAATCAATCGGAATTGATCATATTAGTATCTCCCTAATGGTATAATATTTTGTACAATTTAACAGGAAATGTGAAGAGGTTTCAAATTGTCCGCAGTTAGTGTGGATGGGGAATTTCGAGTATGCAGGGGTAAGTTGTCCCATAATTTTACGGTCGAAAGCAGAAAATATTTCGAGTGAAAATATGTTATTGTACGGATATCAATAATATTTTGTGATTGAATGGTATACATGTTATGTATATGCGTATTGTCAATTGACGAAGGTACTAATTCCCGCAAAACTGGGTTTTGAAGTTAATCATTTTGTAGAATAATATACGTTTGTGGGTATCTCGTCTGAAAGCGATTTATATTACTTTTCTTTATAAATTTTTTCAATAGAACTGAATTTAATACCTCGTGTTACAATTCTCATAGCTTTTATTTGAACATTTTATATTTTATTGATTAAACCTTTATAAGTGTTGTCCCATATTACATCTAATAAAAGAAAGGTAATTTTTTTCTAAAACGTGCAGATCAAGACAAAGTCGAAATTTGCGCAGAATATTTATTCTAGTATAAGCCTTTTTTACTATATAATCAATGTGATCTTTGGAAAAGTAAATACCCAAATGTTTATGACAATAAACCACTTATATGTCTTTATTATTCATAAACATAGTAGAATGTACGGATTTCACCAGCTTACGAGAAAGTATTAAGGTTTCTGTCTTCTGTGGATTGAAGTTGACCATCCGCTTATTTGAACATTGGTGTGTTTTGTCAAGATCACTGATTAGTATTCTTGCAGCATTTTCAGGGTTATCGACAATTAAATATAAACTTGTATCATCAGCAAATAGTTTGATGCTGGCACCGATCTCAGTAACTATGTCGCTCATAAATAAAAGAAATAAGTGTAGACCTAATATAGACCCTTGGGGAACAACTGCCTTAATTCGCTTCCAAGCAGAATAACTGCCATTTGACACAACGCGTTGTTATCTAGCACTTAAGTAGTTTGTGAACCAGTTTAGTCAGTTGCCTGGAATTCCATAATTTTGCAATTTAAAAAGCCTTTATGCCAAACTCTGAACATAACGGCTCAGTGTTAAGTAGGACTGAACATAACGGCTTAGTGTTAATTAGGACTGAACATAACGGCTTAGTGTTAAGTAGGACTGAACATAACGGCTTAGTGTTAAGTAGGACTGAACATAACGGCTTAGTGTTAAGTAGGACTGAACATAACGGCTTAGTGTTAAGTAGGACTGAACATAACGGCTTAGTGTTAATTAGGACTGAACATAACGGCTTAGTGTTAAGTAGGACTGAACATAACGCTAAGTGTTAAGTAGGACAGAACATAACGGCTTAGTGTTACGGAGGACTGAACATAACGGCTTAGTGTTAAGTAGGACTGAACATAACGGCTTAGTGTTAATTAGGACTGAACATAACGGCTTGGTGTTAAGTAGGACTGACCATAACGGCTTAGTGTTAATTAGGACTGAACATAACGGCTTGGTGTTAAGTAGGACTGATCATAACGGCTTAGTGTTAATTAGGACTGAACATAACGGCTTAGTGTTAATTAGGACTGAACATAACGGCTTAGTGTTAAGTAAGACTGAACATAACGGCTTAGTGTAAAGTAGGACTGAACATAACGGCTTAGTGTAAAGTAGGACTGAACATAACGGCTTAGTGTTAAGTAGGACTGAACATAACGGCTTAGTGTAAAGTAGGACAGAACATAATGGCTTAGTGTTACGAAGGACTGAACATAACGGCTTAGTGTTAAGTAGGACTGAACATAACGGCTTAGTGTTAAGTAGGACTGAACATAACGCTTAGTGTTAATTAGGACTGAACATAACGGCTTAGTGTTAATTAGGACTGAACATAACGGCTTGGTGTTAATTAGGACTGAACATAACGGCTTAGTGTTAAGTAGGACTGAACATAACGGCTTAGTGTTAAGTAAGACTGAACATAACGGCTTAGTGTAAAGTAGGACTGAACATAACGGCTTAGTGTTAAGTAGGACTGAACATAACGGCTTAGTGTTAAGTAGGACTGAACATAACGGCTTAGTGTTAAGTAGGACTGAACATAACGGCTTACTGTTAATTAGGACTGAACATAACGGCTTAGTGTTAAGTAGGACTGAACATAACGGCTTAGTGTTAATTAGGACTGAACATAACGGCTTAGTGTTAAGTAGGTCTGAACATAACGGCTTAGAGTTAATTAGGACTGAACATAACGGCTTAGTGTTAATTAGGACTGAACATAACGGCTTAGTGTTAAGTAGGACTGAACATAACGGCTTACTGTTAATTAGGACTGAACATAACGGCTTACTGTTAATTAGGAATGAACATAACGGCTTAGTGTTAAGTAGGACTGAACATAACGGCTTAGTGTTAAATAGGACTGAACATAACGGCTTAGTGTTAATTAGGACTGAACATAACGGCTTAGTGTTAAGTAGGACTGAACATAACGGCTTAGTGTTAATTAGGACTGAACATAACGGCTTAGTGTTAAGTAGGACTGAACATAACGGCTTAGTGTTAATTAGGACTGAACATAACGGCTTAGTTTTAAGTAGGACTGAACATAACGGCTTAGTGTTAAGTAGTACTGAACATAACGGCTTAGTGTTAAGTAGGACTGAACATAACGGCTTAGTGTTAATTAGGACTGAACATAACGGCTTAGTGTTAAGTATGACTGAACATAACGGCTTAGTGTTAAGTAAGACTGAACATAACGGCTTAGTGTAAAGTAGGACTGAACATAACGGCTTAGTGTTAAGTAGGACTGAACATAACGGCTTAGTGTTAAGTAGGACTGAACATAACGGCTTAGTGTTAAGTAGGACTGAACATAACGGCTTACTGTTAATTAGGACTGAACATAACGGCTTAGTGTTAAGTAGGACTGAACATAACGGCTTAGTGTTAATTAGGACTGAACATAACGGCTTAGTGTTAAGTAGGACTGAACATAACGGCTTAGTGTTAATTAGGACTGAACATAACGGCTTAGTGTTAATTAGGACTGAACATAACGGCTTAGTGTTAAGTAGGACTGAACATAACGGCTTACTGTTAATTAGGACTGAACATAACGGCTTAGTGTTAAGTAGGACTGAACATAACGGCTTAGTGTTAAGTAGGACTGAACATAACGGCTTAGTGTTAATTAGGACTGAACATAACGGCTTGGTGTTAAGTAGGACTGACCATAACGGCTTAGTGTTAATTAGGACTGAACATAACGGCTTGGTGTTAAGTAGGACTGACCATAACGGCTTAGTGTTAATTAGGACTGAACATAACGGCTTAGTGTTAATTAGGACTGAACACAACGGCTTAGTTTTAAGTAGGACTGAACATAACGGCTTAGTGTTAAGTAGGACTGAACATAACGGCTTAGTGTTAATTAGGACTGAACATAACGGCTTAGTGTTAAGTAGGACTGAACATAACGGCTTAGTGTTAATTAGGACTGAACATAACGGCTTAGTGTTAAGTAGGACTGAACATAACGGCTTAGTGTTAATTAGGACTGAACATAACGGCTTAGTGTTAATTAGGACTGAACATAACGGCTTAGTGTTAAGTAGGACTGAACATAACGGCTTACTGTTAATTAGGACTGAACATAACGGCTTACTGTTAATTAGGACTGAACATAACGGCTTAGTGTTAAGTAGGACTGAACATAACGGCTTAGTGTTAAGTAGGACTGAACATAACGGCTTAGTGTTAATTAGGACTGAACATAACGGCTTAGTGTTAAGAAGGACTGAACATAACGGCTTAGTGTTAATTAGGACTGAACATAACGGCTTAGTGTTAAGTAGGACTGAACATAACGGCTTAGTGTTAAGTAGGACTGAACATAACGGCTTAGTGTTAAGTAGGACTGAACATAACGGCTTAGTGTTAAGTAGGACTGAACATAACGGCATACTGTTAAGTAGGACTGAACATAACGGCTTGGTGTTAATTAGGACTGAACATAACGGCTTAGTGTTAAGTAGGACTGAACATAACGGCTTAGTGTTAAGTAGGACTGAACATAACGGCTTGGTGTTAATTAGGACTGAACATAACGGCTTAGTGTTAATTAGGACTGAACATAACGGCTTAGTGTTAAGTAGGACAGAACATAACGGCTTAGTGTTAAGTAGGACTGAACATAACGGCTTAGTGTTAAGTAGGACTGAACATAACGGCTTACTGTTAAGTAGGACTGAACATAACGGCTTACTGTTAAGTAGGACTGAACATAACGGCTTGGTGTTAATTAGAACTGAACATAACGGCTTAGTGTTAATTAGGACTGAACATAACGGCTTAGTGTTAAGTAGGACAGAACATAACGGCTTAGTGTTAAGTAGGACAGAACATAACGGCTTAGTGTAAAGTAGGACTGAACATAACGGCTTAGTGTTAAGTAGGACTGAACATAACGGCTTACTGTTAAGTAGGACTGAACATAACGGCTTGGTGTTAATTAGGACTGAACATAACGGCTTAGTGTTAAGCAGGACAGAACATAACGGCTTAGTGTTAAGTAGGACTGAACATAACGGCTTAGTGTTAAGTAGGACTGAACATAACGGCTTAGTGTTAATTAGGACTGAACATAACGGCTTAGTATTAAGTAGGACTGAACATAACGGCTTAGTGTTAATTAGGACTGAATATAACGGCTTAGTGTTAAGTAGGACTGAACCTAACGGCTTAGTGTAACGGAGGACTGAACATAACGGCTTAGTGTTAAGTAAGACTGAACATAACGGCTTAGTGAAAAGTAGGACTGAACATAACGGCTTAGTGTTAAGTAGGACTGAACATAACGGTTTGGTGTTAAGTAGGACTGAACATAACGCCTTGGTGTTAAGTAGGACTGAACATAACGGCTTAGTGTTCAGTAGGACTGAACATAACGGCTTAGTGTTAAGTAGTACTGAACATAACGGCTTAGTGTTAAGTAGGACTGAACAAAACGGCTTAGTGTTAAGTAGGACTGAACATAACGGCTTAGTGTTAAGTAGTACTGAACATAACGGCTTAGTGTTAAGTAGGACTGAACATAACGGCTTAGTGTTAAGTAGGACTGAACATAACGGCTTAGTGTTAATTAGGACTGAACATAACGGCTTAGTGTTACGGAGGACTGAACATAACGGCTTAGTGTTAAGTAGGACTGAACATAACGGCTTAGTATTAAGTAGGAGTGAACATAACGGCTTAGTGTTAATTAGGACTGAACATAACGGCTTAGTGTTAAGTAGGACTGAACATAACGGCTTACTGTTAATTAGGACTGAACATAACGGCTTAGTGTTAAGTAGGACTGAACATAACGGCTTAGTGTTAATTAGGACTGAACATAACGGCTTAGTGTTAAGTAGGTCTGAACATAACGGCTTAGAGTTAATTAGGACTGAACATAACGGCTTAGTGTTAATTAGGACTGAACATAACGGCTTAGTGTTAAGTAGGACTGAACATAACGGCTTACTGTTAATTAGGACTGAACATAACGGCTTACTGTTAATTAGGAATGAACATAACGGCTTAGTGTTAAGTAGGACTGAACATAACGGCTTAGTGTTAAGTAGGACTGAACATAACGGCTTAGTGTTAATTAGGACTGAACATAACGGCTTAGTGTTAAGTAGGACTGAACATAACGGCTTAGTGTTAATTAGGACTGAACATAACGGCTTAGTGTTAAGTAGGACTGAACATAACGGCTTAGTGTTAATTAGGACTGAACATAACGGCTTAGTGTTAAGTAGGACTGAACATAACGGCTTAGTGTTAAGTAGTACTGAACATAACGGCTTAGTGTTAAGTAGGACTGAACATAACGGCTTAGTGTTAATTAGGACTGAACATAACGGCTTAGTGTTAAGTATGACTGAACATAACGGCTTAGTGTTAAGTAAGACTGAACATAACGGCTTAGTGTAAAGTAGGACTGAACATAACGGCTTAGTGTTAAGTAGGACTGAACATAACGGCTTAGTGTTAAGTAGGACTGAACATAACGGCTTAGTGTTAAGTAGGACTGAACATAACGGCTTACTGTTAATTAGGACTGAACATAACGGCTTAGTGTTAAGTAGGACTGAACATAACGGCTTAGTGTTAATTAGGACTGAACATAACGGCTTAGTGTTAAGTAGGACTGAACATAACGGCTTAGTGTTAATTAGGACTGAACATAACGGCTTAGTGTTAATTAGGACTGAACATAACGGCTTAGTGTTAAGTAGGACTGAACATAACGGCTTACTGTTAATTAGGACTGATCATAACGGCTTACTGTTAATTAGGACTGAACATAACGGCTTAGTGTTAAGTAGGACTGAACATAACGGCTTAGTGTTAAGTAGGACTGAACATAACGGCTTAGTGTTAATTAGGACTGAACATAACGGCTTGGTGTTAAGTAGGACTGACCATAACGGCTTAGTGTTAATTAGGACTGAACATAACGGCTTGGTGTTAAGTAGGACTGACCATAACGGCTTAGTGTTAATTAGGACTGAACATAACGGCTTAGTGTTAATTAGGACTGAACACAACGGCTTAGTGTTAAGTAGGACTGAACATAACGGCTTAGTGTTAAGTAGGACTGAACATAACGGCTTAGTGTTAATTAGGACTGAACATAACGGCTTAGTGTTAAGTAGGACTGAACATAACGGCTTAGTGTTAATTAGGACTGAACATAACGGCTTAGTGTTAAGTAGGACTGAACATAACGGCTTAGTGTTAATTAGGACTGAACATAACGGCTTAGTGTTAATTAGGACTGAACATAACGGCTTAGTGTTAAGTAGGACTGAACATAACGTCTTACTGTTAATTAGGACTGAACATAACGGCTTACTGTTAATTAGGACTGAACATAACGGCTTAGTGTTAAGTAGGACTGAACATAACGGCTTAGTGTTAAGTAGGACTGAACATAACGGCTTAGTGTTAATTAGGACTGAACATAACGGCTTAGTGTTAAGAAGGACTGAACATAACGGCTTAGTGTTAATTAGGACTGAACATAACGGCTTAGTGTTAAGTAGGACTGAACATAACGGCTTAGTGTTAAGTAGGACTGAACATAACGGCTTAGTGTTAAGTAGGACTGAACATAACGGCTTAGTGTTAAGTAGGACTGAACATAACGGCATACTGTTAAGTAGGACTGAACATAACGGCTTGGTGTTAATTAGGACTGAACATAACGGCTTAGTGTTAAGTAGGACTGAACATAACGGCTTAGTGTTAAGTAGGACTGAACATAACGGCTTGGTGTTAATTAGGACTGAACATAACGGCTTAGTGTTAATTAGGACTGAACATAACGGCTTAGTGTTAAGTAGGACAGAACATAACGGCTTAGTGTTAAGTAGGACTGAACATAACGGCTTAGTGTTAAGTAGGACTGAACATAACGGCTTACTGTTAAGTAGGACTGAACATAACGGCTTACTGTTAAGTAGGACTGAACATAACGGCTTGGTGTTAATTAGAACTGAACATAACGGCTTAGTGTTAATTAGGACTGAACATAACGGCTTAGTGTTAAGTAGGACAGAACATAACGGCTTAGTGTTAAGTAGGACAGAACATAACGGCTTAGTGTAAAGTAGGACTGAACATAACGGCTTAGTGTTAAGTAGGACTGAACATAACGGCTTACTGTTAAGTAGGACTGAACATAACGGCTTGGTGTTAATTAGGACTGAACATAACGGCTTAGTGTTAAGCAGGACAGAACATAACGGCTTAGTGTTAAGTAGGACTGAACATAACGGCTTAGTGTTAAGTAGGACTGAACATAACGGCTTAGTGTTAATTAGGACTGAACATAACGGCTTAGTATTAAGTAGGACTGAACATAACGGCTTAGTGTTAATTAGGACTGAATATAACGGCTTAGTGTTAAGTAGGACTGAACCTAACGGCTTAGTGTAACGGAGGACTGAACATAACGGCTTAGTGTTAAGTAAGACTGAACATAACGGCTTAGTGAAAAGTAGGACTGAACATAACGGCTTAGTGTTAAGTAGGACTGAACATAACGGTTTGGTGTTAAGTAGGACTGAACATAACGCCTTGGTGTTAAGTAGGACTGAACATAACGGCTTAGTGTTCAGTAGGACTGAACATAACGGCTTAGTGTTAAGTAGTACTGAACATAACGGCTTAGTGTTAAGTAGGACTGAACAAAACGGCTTAGTGTTAAGTAGGACTGAACATAACGGCTTAGTGTTAAGTAGTACTGAACATAACGGCTTAGTGTTAAGTAGGACTGAACATAACGGCTTAGTGTTAAGTAGGACTGAACATAACGGCTTAGTGTTAATTAGGACTGAACATAACGGCTTAGTGTTACGGAGGACTGAACATAACGGCTTAGTGTTAAGTAGGACTGAACATAACGGCTTAGTATTAAGTAGGAGTGAACATAACGGCTTAGTGTTAATTAGGACTGAACATAACGGCTTAGTGTTACGGAGGACTGAACATAACGGCTTAGTGTTAAGTAAGACTGAACATAACGGCTTAGTGTAAAGTAGTGCTGAACATAACGGCTTAGTGTTAAGTAGGACTGAACATAACGGCTTAGTGTTAATTAGGACTGAACATAACGGCTTAGTGTTAATTAGGACTGAACATAACGGCTTATTGTTAATTAGGACTGAACATAACGGCTTAGTGTTAAGTAAGACTGAACATAACGGCTTAGTGTAAAGTAGGACTGAACATAACGGCTTAGTGTTAAGTAGGACTGAACATAACGGCTTGGTGTTAAGTAGGACTGAACATAACGGCTTAGTGTTAATTAGGACTGAACATAACGGCTTAGTGTTAAGTAGGATTGAACATAACGGCTTAGTGTTAAGTAGGACTGAACATAACGGCTTGGTGTTAATTAGGACTGAACATAACGGCTTAGTGTTAATTAGGACTGAACATAACGGCTTAGTGTTAAGTAGGACTGAACATAACGCTTAGTGTTAAGTACGACTGAACATAACGGCTTAGTGTTAAGTAGGACTGAACATAACGGCTTAGTGTTAAGTAAGACTGAACATAACGGCTTAGTGTAAAGTAGGACTGAACATAAAGGCTTAGTGTTAAGTAGGACTGAACATAACGGCTTAGTGTTAATTAGGACTGAACATAACGGCTTAGTGTTAAGTAGGACTGAACATAACGCTTAGTGTTAAGTAGGACTGAACATAACGGCTTGGTGTTAATTAGGACTGAACATAACGGCTTTGTGTTAAGTAGGACTGAACATAACGGCTTAGTGTTAAGTAGGACTGAACATAACGGCTTAGTGTTAATTAGGACTGAACATAACGGCTTGGGGTTAAGTAGTACTGAACATAACGGCTTAGTGTTAAGTAGGACTGAACATAACGGCTTAGTGTTAAGTAGGACTGAACATAACGGCTTAGTGTTAATTAGAACTGAACATAACGGCTTAGTGTTAATTAGGACTGAACATAACGGCTTAGTGTTAAGTAGGATTGAACATAACGGCTTAGTGTTAAGTAGGACTGAACATAACGGCTTGGTGTTAATTAGGACTGAACATAACGGCTTAGTGTTAATTAGGACTGAACATAACGGCTTAGTGTTAAGTAGGACTGAACATAACGCTTAGTGTTAAGTACGACTGAACATAACGGCTTAGTGTTAAGTAGGACTGAACATAACGGCTTAGTGTTAAGTAAGACTGAACATAACGGCTTAGTGTAAAGTAGGACTGAACATAAAGGCTTAGTGTTAAGTAGGACTGAACATAACGGCTTAGTGTTAATTAGGACTGAACATAACGGCTTAGTGTTAAGTAGGACTGAACATAACGCTTAGTGTTAAGTAGGACTCAACATAACGGCTTGGTGTTAATTAGGACTGAACATAACGGCTTGGTGTTAAGTAGGACTGAACATAACGGCTTAGTGTTAATTAGGACTGAACATAACGGCTTAGTGTTAAGTAGGACTGAACATAACGGCTTAGTGTTAATTAGGACTGAACATAACGGCTTGGTGTTAAGTAGTACTGAACATAACGGCTTAGTGTTAAGTAGGACTGAACATAACGGCTTAGTGTTAAGTAGGACTGAACATAACGGCTTAGTGTTAATTAGAGCTGAACATAACGGCTTAGTGTTAATTAGGACTGAACATAACGGCTTGGTGTTAAGTAGTACTGAACATAACGGCTTAGTGTTAAGTAGGACTGAACATAACGCTTAGTGTTAAGTAGGACTGAACATAACGGCTTGGTGTTAATTAGGACTGAACATAACGGCTTAGTGTTAATTAGAACTGAACATAACGGCTTGTTGTTATGGAGGACTGAACATAACGGCTTATTGTTAATTAGGACTGAACATAACGGCTTAGTTTTAAGTAGGACTGAACATAACGGCTTGTTGTTATGGAGGACTGAACATAACGGCTTAGTGTTAAGTAGGACTGAACATAACGGCTTGTTGTTATGGAGGACTGAACATAACGGCTTATTGTTAATTAGGACTGAACATAACGGCTTAGTTTTAAGTAGGACTGAACATAACGGCTGGGCGTTCAGTACCACACATATAGCTGTATACTGCTCGTTGGAAGTTATATCGCACATATAGCTAGAACACTTGCTGGACGCAATACCACACATATAGCTGTATACTGCTCGTTGGAAGTTATATCGCACATATAGCCAGAACACTTGCTGGACGCTATACCACACATATAGCTGGAATACTGCTCGTTGAAGGTTACGCCATATATATAGCTGGAACAATGCTCGCTGGACGTTAAATCAGCACGTCATCAAAAAATTGTGTCTTCCAACGCGTCATGATCAACTGTGTCGTCCATACCAACAGGTCATAATAAATTGTGTCTTGGATACCAGTACGTCATGATAAACTGTGTCGCCACCCTCGTCGCGTGTTGCTCATAAATAAATAATTTTTACCACAGTTGTGGTCTCAAAGCTTTAAATGCACGTACTATTAGAATGTGTCTTCCATACCAGTACGTCATGATAAACTGTGTCGTCCATACCAGTACGTCACGATAAACTGTGTCGTCCATACCAGTACGTCACGATAAACTGTGTCGTCCATACCAGTACGTCATGATAAACTGTGTCGTCCATACCAGTACGTCATGATAAACCATGCCTTCCATACCAGTACGTCACGATAAACTGTGTCGTCCATACACGATATAATAAACCATGCCTTCCATACCAGCACGTCATGATAAACTGTGTCGTCCATACACGACATAATAAACCATGCCTTCCATACCAGTACGTCACGATAAACGGTGTCCTCCATACCTACAAGTCATGATAAATTGTGTCTTCCAAATCAACAAGTCATGATAAATTGTGTCCTCCATACCAGCAGGTCATGATAAATTGTGACTTGCACACAAACACGTCATGATGAACTGTGTCTTCCATACCAGTACGTCATGATAAACTGTGTTGTCCATACCTGTGCGTCATGATAAATTGTGTTTTCCATATCAGTGCGTCATGATAAATTGTGTCTTCCATAACAGTACGTCATGATAAATTGTGTCTTCCATACCAGTACGTCATGATAAATTGTGTGTTCCATACCAGTGTGTCACGATAAATCGTGTCTTCCATACCAGTCGGTCATGATAAATTGTGTCTTCCATACCAGTACGTAATGATAAATTGTGTCTTCCATACAGGTACATGTATGTCACGATAAATAGTGTCTCCCATACCAGTACGTCATGATAAATTGTGTCTTCCATACCAGTACGTCATGATAAATTGTGTCTTCCTGACTTGTACTTAATGATAAATTGTGTCTTCTATACAAATGCGTCATGATAAATTGTGTATTCCATACCAGCTCTTCATAAGTTGATAATAATAAAATATGTGTCGTAATATAGTTAGAATTATCTCTATTTGGTTTCTATTGTTAGCTTTTATTTCAAGTGAATATCGTATTCGTTTTTAGACGCTGATGTCTGCGTATAATGGAACATGAATATGTAGTCCCGTTTTAAAAGACATTTCAACAGCGAAAACAGTTTTGAAACAATGGCAACACAAATGGGAGGCATACTCGACTTGTTGTGCAAATCCTCCGTGTAACAAGCAATAGTGAACAGAATGTAATGCCCTCCATGTACTGAATAGAGTATCGGTATACAGTCATATAACAAAATAAGTGGGTAGGTAGGTAAGTACAGGTAGGTAGATAGATAGGTAGGTAGGTAGAGGTAGGAGGGTAGGTAGAGGTAGGTACAGGTAGGTAGGTAGGTACAGGTAGGTAGATAGGTAAGTAGGTAGGTACGTAGGAAAGTAAATAGGTAGGTAGGTAGGTAGGAAAGTAAATAGGTAGGTAGGTAGGTATGTAGGTAGAGGTAGTAGGTAGGTAGGATTGTAGATGTAGGTAGGTAGGCAGGTAAGTAGGTGGGTAGGTAGGTAGGTATGCAGGCAGGCAGGCAGGCAGGTATGTATGTAGGTAGGTAGGTAGGTAGGTAATAGTAGGTAGGCAGAGGTAGTTAGATAAGGTAGGTAGGTAGGTTGGTAGGTAGGTAGGAAGGTAGGTAAGTATGAAGGTAGGTACAGGTAAGTAGGTAGGCAGAGGTAGGTTGGTAGGTAAGTAGGTATGTAGGTAGAGGTCGGTAGGTAGGTAGGTAGAGAGGTAGGTAGGTAGGTAGAGAGGTAGGTAGGTAGGTAGGTAGGTAGGTAGGTAGGTAGGTAGGTAGGAAGGTAGGTAGGTAGGTAGGTAGGTAGGTAGGTACATGTAGGTAGGTAGGTAGGTAGGAAACAGTCTAACTTATTGTATTTTCGTCTGTAGAGATACTGCTGAGTAAACTAATATTCAGCCGCCTTTTACCCATTCGTTAACTTCTATACTCGAAGACCTGACGATGAATTTATACGGTGCATATTGTAACAATTTGACCTGGAATATAAATAACTGATAGGAAATGCAGTTAAAAAATCAATTGGATATTTATGTATTGTCAATAAAAGCCTAAAACTAAAATTATTGTTATATTTTCCAATAGATTTGTTTGGTCTGTGTGTGTGAAGGGGGTATTCACATATAATATTCTTTAACATCCGTAATGACAGATTTACTTCAGAAGGTGGGGTGCTTACACCGGGTACTCAGGCCATATCTCTTAAATACCATCTGACAAGCGATTAAGCTGTGACAATGGTTTTAAGCGACATTAACCGTACACAAATTAAACTAAAATATAAAAATATACGGTTTAAAATCAAAACATGTTTCTAAATTAATATTATTAATTACCTTATTTTAAAATTTACGAACTAGTTATTCAAACAAAGATATTGCTCGCTGACGTCATTCAAACTAATATATACAGTTGTGTTCATTGTGCACATGTTACGAAAAATAATGACAATTTTACACAAATAAATTGTTCCTTCCTTTAATCCTTATAGGATAATTAATTGGGCGGAGTGAATATCTGATTAAACGAGTGCGCGGAACTTGTTCCGCGCACGAGTTTAATCTGATGCTTTATGCGGCACCAGTGATCATATTTTGGATATTCACGATGCCCAATTGATTATCCTATTTATTATATAGATCAAAATTGTTTTCGTAAAATTGTAATGCTTAATCCTAAATTTTATAAACAGAGGATGAATATCTGTATAGTACAAAACCAACTGACATTTTGGCGGGAAAAAACCTGAGAGTGAAAATAAACGATAATTTTCGCATGTGATTTACCGTGATTTCTGTCACTAGTGAAATTCGATATTTCATCTCTATCTATAAAATAAAGAACTTTAATTCATCTGCTGGCATTTATTGTTAGAATTTGATTTTCACATGTACATTTTAGAACATTAATTGACTTTTATCGATTATGTTTTTAAATATATTTTTGAAATCAAATAAGATAACAATTCACGGAATTTTTCAGTTTTTTAAGAAAGATAATCATACTTTAATGAACATATTACCGGACTTATACAATAATAAAACAGAAATATTCCTTTTCTTTTTTTACGAAAGCCTATCAGTACCATATGTGGTATTTTATTAACTTGTTATAACAACTTAAATAACTTGTTATAACTACTAAGTTAACTTGTTATAACTACTAAGTTAACTTGTTATAACTACTAAGCTAACTTGTTATAACTACTAAGTTAACTTGTTATAACTACTAAGCTAACTTGTTATAACTACTAAACCAACTTTTAATAACAGTTTAGTTTTCTTGGTATAAAAACTTATTATACAGATACATAATCTAGATTCAAAGTACGTCGTTATTTGTAAGGAAAGGTTCCGACTGTAGCAGGTTATAATTATAGGTGAGACATTCACAAACAAACATTGTTGTTATAATAGTTGGTAGATGGAATAATGTAAGCAGAGAAAACAGGATTTGTATTTATTGCAATGCAAAAGAAATTGGCGATGAATTTCACTATCTTCTAAAATGTACACACTTCTCGGCTGAGAGAAAAAAATTTATCCGAATGGACTGTTTACAAATGCCAAATATACTTAAATTCTGTCAAATTATGTGCGACACCAAAAAAGAAAACCTAATTAAACTGTGTAAATTCATAAGAATAGTAAATAAATTATTTGTTCTCTAGGCATTGTTTCCTTCTACATGTTATGTAAATAGTGTATATAGATAGATAGATATTGTAGTGTATTTATTGTATTGTCTACGTTGTATCTTATTGTATTGTATCTCTATACCATTGTATTGGTTTATGAGAATAAAGAAATGGAAAACAGCAAAATAAAAGTGATACATCGGTCCACAACAGTATGCTATTTAGGGTCCCAAGCCGTCCACAATAAAGATGATTATTGATGATCCACTTTCATCTTGATTTCAAAAATTGTAAAAGAGCAATCTTATTAAGTTCAATTTACTGGTTTTAAAAATACACATTTCAAGGAATTTCTCGTTCTCTTCATTTCGTTCTTTTGCCTTAAAATGCATCTAATAGAAGATAATTAAATGTGGATGAGTGTACGCAACACAGCTTACTTATATAAACTGCAATTTAAAAACTTCACAATGGAAAACAGCAAATAGCTTTAAGTGTGACGCCTTCAATTCAAGCCTTTAAGCCTTCAATAAATCAGCTTTTTAAGCCAAAAGCTTCAATAATATTTATTTGTTTTGGCAATGTAATGTAATTAAATGTAGCTTCCATTAAAACGCGATTGTAAATCCTCTAAGAAAATGTTTCACAAGTCTGATTTACGACAGACCAACATTCCGGTCAACTTTATTTTCGGTTTTCGATTGTAAAATGTTTTCTCATTATTGTGTTCATTAAATAATCAAACAAACAACAACCCTACCCCCCACCCCCCCCCCCCGCCGCATAAAAAAAAACAAAGAAAAAAGAAAAAGAAAATCACAACAAACAAAAAACAACAGTGAGATGTCCGCTAAGGGCACTTTTTATGGGGCTTTAGATTTACCAAAAAGTGGGGTGGTTGCGGGTAACTTCCATATAAATTAGGTAGATACATATGTACGGCCCAAAATGGTCTACGTTTATGGATATGCAATATGTGAAAAAAGTGGAAATTTGATGTTGCATGTATGATATAAAAGTGTACTTTTCACTAAAGGTCCTTTATTAATAGCCTACAATTTGCGCTTTATTTGACATTGCATCCTCACAAGTCAGGATTTCTGTGTCCTCATGTGTCCACGACGTGTGGACACAGAAACCCTGACTTGTGAGGATGTTGACAGTGACACCAGCATCTTCAGCAGACCAATAACAACAGAAGACGATCAACAGGAATACGAACTCAGATTAAATATTTATCTTTTAACATATGCATAAATATATTAGAAGTAATATTGAATCTGTATATTTATACGTACTAATATATATGAATAGATAAAATAAATGCATTAGAAATAAAAGAATGCTTGTCTTTATTAGCAGGTGTATATATGAATGGGGTGGGTAAAATATTACTGGGTCGCACACTACCCTAAAATACTTGGAGTTACCACCCCCCCCCCCCCCCTTGGAGTTTTACAGACTTGTTCTTCACATTTATGGATAGGAAGAGAGGAAAAATAACGTCTCTAGTGCATTGATTTATATAAGGATTGAACTTGTTATATCATGTAAACTCATGGGGGAGGGGAACGACAGTGAGCAGCAACGGCGACTTCAGACCATAAGACAGGAGTCGTAATGGTATCTTAAGACAGTAATACAGCGCCGTAACGGTATTATCAGACAGTAAGACGGGTAGCCGTAACGGTGACTGCAGACAATAAGACAGGGAGTCTTAATGGCTTTCAAGATCAGGTTGCATTTTCGATCTGACTCACAATAAACATTTGAAAATCAGGTTTCGAGATCTACTCTGTGCCAGTACTGTAGCAGGTTTTTTACTGAGGCTTAAGTTAAGGTTTCGAGTAAATGACTGAATCCTTACCTTTTCAATGAAAATGAAACAATTCTTATAAATGCGAGTAAATATTGTGTTGAGATCAAAGTTTGTGTGAAAAGCGCCAAAACCAGCGGGGGCAGAATTTTGAAATTGTAGGTTAGTTTCGTATGTTTGTAATAAACTGCTGTAGTGATGATCGGATACCCCCAAAAATTAGAAATGAATAAGTTTTGAAAAATAAATATGCGTTTCAAAATATCTTTTCAAAGTACAAGGCAGTTTAACTTAATTTATTCGAAAGTATTTGGCGAAAAATTTTAATGTTAGAATCAGTTTCCGAAAGGGTAAAGCAAATTTCCGGACGGAGAATATTTTGCTACGCCTAGTAATAATTAAAATAAATATGCATATATCATATTAATTTACCATCTATATATGTGGCATATATTGTGGATATTGTTTTAAAATGAAGGTTCATTTAAAACTTAAAATGCATTCGCTTTTAAAATTGCTTGTTGTGTTTCCCAAAACTTTGAAAAATAAACATACATGTTTTTAAAATATCGTTTAAAAATCGAAACAAATAAAGCGTGATTAAAATTATGTACTCTAGATGTTTTTATTATAAACGTAAACTCATAAATATTTGCTAAGAACAGTCATTTTTCAATATATATTTTCGATATAGCAGATGTCTGATAGAAGATAGTTGCCTAACGTTGTATAAACGTTACCATACATACGTTATTTAAAAGTTAAGAATACATTGTTATTCTTTAATTTTAAACAAATGTTAGAAAAACGTTTTAAATTAACATTAATATTTTTTGTTATTCAAACGTTGCCGTGACGTTATTTACAAACGTTATTTTAAGGTTGCACAAAACGTTATAAATAAATGTTACAATGACGTTAAAATAATACTATTGGATTCTCAACACATTTTCGAAAACAATTACCCATAAACATTTGATAAGAACAGTCATTTTTCAATATATATTTTCGATATAGCAGATATTTCTGATAGAAAATAGTTGCCTAACGTTGTATAAACGTTACCATGCATACGTTATTTAAAAGTTAAGAATACAACGTTATTCTTTATACGTTAAATAAATGTTAGCTTAGTGTTTCAAAATAAACATTAACATTTTACGTTATTCAAATGTCATTATGACGTTATTTAACAACGTTATTTTTTGGTTACCAGCTAACGTTATCAATAAACGTTACAAAAACGTTAAAAAAATGTTACTCAATTACTAACCAAAGTTTAACGTTAGTGTAACGTTCAACTTACGTACTGTGTTTGCTGGGTATACAAATTGTATCTGTTTTTTATATGTGTTTGACAATCGGAATATCGCTCGGCCATTTCCGTCAAGTTAAAGTGATAGGCGGAAATAACCGAGGTGATCCGATTGATGTGTTTGACTGTATGGTTTCCTTTTGTGTGGTTTTCAGTTAAGCTTTGCCTTTTATTTGAACATAAAAATGATCACGTTTTCAAGTATTAAATATTTTTTTTAATTTTTTTAAAGGAAAAGGCAAATTCGTTCTACCTAGTTGCATTATTAAAGACTTAAGACAACAAATAACAAAGGAAGCATTGTAATTATTCGTAAATAGATAAATAAGCGACACCATATAAAGGCTATATTTGTTTAAGTGGCATTATGTGACATTGTTTACCATTGTTGTCTATCGATTGGTGTCTCTGTATGATATATTGACTACTTTAGTATTTTTTATTGCATTTGCAGTTTTAATAGTAATAAGACTAATATACTATTGTTTTTAAATAATATCTCTATTAAGTAAAAAAAAACAACTGTTATCTTTATTTTTTACAAAATTACAGTATATAAATATTACATGTCTGACAGGGGGACAGTAAAATTGTCAACTTGAGGAAATACTGTCAAACGAGGCGAAACCAAGGTTGACAGTATTTTCGAAAGTTGACAAATTTACTGTCTCCCTGTCCGACATGTAACATTTATTTTATTTATTATACCGAAAAACTATTCAAACCATGAACAACTTTATTCAATAGTGGTATTTAATTGATGTAATAATGGTAATGAAACAGCATTTTAACCACAAAAGTAAACTAACAGTATCCAAAATCTTTCAATCTGCCTCGTTTGTGGTAGAAAAACGTTTGTTGCTTGAAATTATTGTCGTCTGTTTACAACGGAAATGTAAAATTAGATATTGCGCATACGCGAAAGGTACAGTATAATTTTCGAACATTCCGTACCTATGGCAGCGGGTGACATTATTTTTCCGACAGTAAATTTTTTTGACAGTACTTATATGTCATGGTCGCCTATTACATACTTCAGAATTCATATATATAATTTTTCCGGAAACTGTGTTTTCCGAGATTGGTTTTGTATGTTGTTGGGTTTTGTGGTTGATTTTGGGCCTGATGGAGAAATAAAGATGTCACATTTAACGTTAGCTCTATCTCTAATTCCCCGATAATTAACCTATTTACCTCTCGCATAAAAGGATAAAGGTTACATGGTGGAGAACCCGAATGTAAGTTGACAATTTATTATTGCAATGGAGAATTTCTGACAATTTTTGATCCCAAAACACGTTGTCTTTTGCTACACCACGTGATCACATGTTCTAAATCTACACTTAGAATATTCGTAAGTGAGGTCTCCCTCATTACACCGCCAAAACCGCTAATATTTTTTGGATACTCTGACCTGTATATATGTGCAAACAGTATGTGAGATCATTCTCATTACTGCGTAATGTCATATTTAGATGAAACCATATCCGAGTCAAATTTTTTAGATTATTCTATTCTTTCTGATCAGTTGTTAGAAGATAACCAATTTAGTGTCACAACATCAGAACATTCAACTCCTACAAGTGTCCGTTCCAATGTACATTCTGACTCCGAGGACGACCATTCTTTAGCCCCCCCCCCCCCCTCCGTCTTAACCCCACAGTTTGGCCCCTCCTTCGATCAGCTTCACCAAGAAAATTATAGATCAAATACTTCAAGAGTTCCTAAATCCACTGCCCCAATTATGGAGAAACTAGCTGTATGTCGAAAATTTGGTGGGTATCCACACGAGAATGGGTCTATTTTTCTTCATGAGTTTGAATCTAATGCTACACTCCACAATATTTTAGATTCCGAACCCGAACGGAAAATAGCCGCGTTCCACCTGTACCTAACCGGCCCCGCTGTCACTTGGTTTAACTCGCTATTATCAGGAGAGAAAAAGTCATGGAAACATTTTGTAACACTATTCAAAGTAAAATATGTAAATTTAGATTAGAATAACCCTACTGTTTTGATGGAAATTGAAGTTTTTGAGAATCTAAAGTTGTCACAGGGTCAAACCCTCGAAGACTTTCACTGTCAGTTAGCTGAAAAAGCCCCCTTGTTGTCAAAACCAGATTACGAAGTAATGTGCAAATTTATCAAGGGACTTCCAGGAAAGCTAGCATTTTTTGTAAGGGCCGGTTCTCATACGACAAGTTCCAGCGCACTCTCTGCCGCAAAAATGGGGGAGGCATGTGGGTATCTCGTTCATGACGATATTACTGTTTCTGCTGTTACAAAATCTTATGATCACAAATCGACAGAGGCCGAAAAATCAGATCTGTCGGAATTACGAAATAAGGTAAATCACTTAACTGATTTGGTTGAAAAATTGGCAGTTTCTCAGAGTACACCATCCCGTCGTCCACAAACACGTCGATTTAATGACAATAGTCGAAACACGAGAGAGAACTTTTCAAATCAGGACAGGCGAGAACAAAATTCAAACGTGCCAGAAAACGCACCATTTACATGCTATAAATGCCAGGGTAAAAATCACATCCAACGAAATTGTATGTGGAACGGCCAGGGACCAGCTAATTCGAGCGTTCAGTGTCAACTCTGTTCTCAATACGGACATGAAGCTCTCCAATGTGTTAAGTTGGGAAACATTCCGAACCCGAGGGACGCATGGCACGCCCCCTCGGGCGGACGGAATTAAGTGCCAGAAAACGTAGTCTGTCTCCGAGCCGACCTAGGAATAATCCATTACGCATAAATTCTATTTCAAATCAAAACTTTTCGTCTGATGAAACCTCTGACGCTGAGCCAGAAAATGACTTGAAACCGAAATTTCTATATCTCCCCGTCAAAATTGACAATATTAGATTGGCTGCTCTAATAGATTCTGGAAGCTCAATAAATGTCATTTCTCAACTGTACGACTCGATTTCTTCACAAAACAAACATTCTGTTCAGCAACTTCATGATAAAATAACATTGGCAAACAATCAATCGGTCGACATTTTAGGGACCACTAGAGTAAAACTAAATGTCTCCAATGGGAAACATTGGATTAACGTATATATCCTTCAGGCAAACTTCTCACCCTTTAATCCTAGGTACTGCTTATTTATTTTCACAAAACATTGTATTGAATTTTAAAGATATGAAGGTGGAATATCAACACTTAAGGTTAAAAGTGAAAAGAGAATTTTAGTTCCACCAAATACAGAAATAGTTGTATGGGGAAAATTAAGTGGAAAAATACTGTATGGAACACAGGGACTTTGTACTAATAGTAAATTTTTAAACAAGATATGACTTTTAACTGCGCAAAGTTTAGTTACAGTTAGTAATAGAAGATGTGTCCCTGTCAGACTTTTAAATGTTACGAACGAACAAGTTGTTATTCCGAAAGGAAAATTACTTGCGAATTTTGAACTTTTAGATGGTGACTTTAATATTTCTGCCGTCAACAATGAGATACAACATGGGGCGACAAAAAGTGAGAAATGTGTACAAAAAAATCAATTATCAGGTAACTGTGCATCTGTGGAAAAAGACACAAAATTTTTGTCGTACTTTGAATTTCCTGACAATTTAAGCAATACTGAAAAATGTGAGCTTGAAAACTGTTTACAATCCCATAAAGACTTGTTTGTTACTGATGAAAACCCGGATCTGGGGTATACTGAGGTTCTCCAGCATAAAATATGCTTAAAACCGGATTTCCGGCCGAAATACCAAAAACCGTACCGGTTACCGCCCGATAAAAAAGAGGCTCTACGAGACCATTTAGATGAACTTTTGCGACGAAATATCATAGCCCCAGTACATGAATCTGAAAGTGTACCTATAACCAGTCCAATAGTGCTAGTTACAAAACGAATTAAGCCTAAGAAAGCTTCGGCTACTCCGAGAGAAAACAACCTTTCACAGTACATATTCTGTTGCGACTTCCGATATCTAAATAGTCAAGTTCAAGACTTTTCTTATTCAATACCGGATTTACAAGACTTAACAGAATCATTTTCAAACAAAACTTCGAACTATATGACGTCCATAGATATGTCGTCTGGATTTTTCCAGCTGCCAATTCACCCCGATAGTCAAAGACTAACTGCATTCAATACTTGCTTTGGAACTTTTAAATTTCTCCGACTACCAATGGGCCTGGGATCTTCACCGGCATCGTTTCAACTACTGATGGACAAAATATTGCACAGTCTTACGTTCAAAATATGTCTTTGTTATCTCGATGACTTGCTTATTGCATCTGAAACCTTCAGTCAACATATTGATGATATAAATAGTGTGTTTAACCGCTTAAGAGAAGCAGGACTTAAACTTGGACAAAAGAAATGTTCATTTGCGAAGGACTCATGTATTTTTCTTGGCCATAAAATATCGAGAAACGGAATAGAGCCGGCCCCGGACCGAGTCAATGCTATTAAAAATTTAGAGCCTCCGAAATCTGTGCGAGAACTGCGACGTATCATTGGCTTATTCAATTGGTTTAAGAAATACATTGACAATTTCAGTTCAACAATAGAGCCGCTTGCCCGCCTACTAAGGGAAAAATGTGTCTTTTAAGTGGACTTCAGAACAGGCATCTGCTTTTCAGAAATTAAAATTACTGCTCATTTCCGCTCCGATACTTGCATTTCCACAATATGAGGTACCATTTTATTTAGACGTAGACACTTCCGCAAGAGGCATCGGATTTGTATTATATCAATATCAAAAAGACGATAGTGGTATGGAATCACGTAGAGTTATTCGTAATGGATCGAAATTTCTTAGTAGATGGCAAAGGTCTTACGGACCCACAAAATTAGAACTTCTTGGGATGGTAACAGCAATTTTGGACTGTTCGTTTCAATTACGAGGACGTCGTTTTATCGTACAGTGCGACCACCAAGCTCTGAAACCCTTGTTTGAAAAACAGCTCAAAGGTGCCATCTATGAAAGATGGATTGCAATATTGCAACAATATAACTTTGACATCCGTTACAGATCTGCTAGGGAAATGCAATTACCTGATGCTTTATCACAAATGCCGAAAACTGCTGATACCGAAGAATTTTCAAGTCCAGATATCGAGGACCCTTACTTCCCGTATAAAACGGAAAATGTCGGCGAAATCGTAGTTGAGGGTGGAAAGAAATTTCCATTAACATTGCATACCGATTCTAGTGACGAGCAATTAAACAATGTCTGCATTAACACACCTAGTTTAATAAAACCGTGCACAATGGTAAAACCAGACTTAAATCCCGATATGGTATATGATGCGGACACGGAAGTTGACAATGTCG